>JABUQX010003870.1:10000-17500 GCA_015478945.1 Trachelipus rathkii | reverse complement strand
TTTTTTTTTTTTTTCTTCTCAAAAAAAAAAAAAATACCTATTCAATATTCCTTATTTATAACTTAAAAAAAAAAAAAAAATCTTTTTCATTTTTTTTAAGCTTCAAAATTAAAAAAAAAATTTTTTTTTTTTTTAATTTATCAATATTTGAGTCGCGATCTTGCACTGTAATCATGCCTGGCGACGATGAGCATTCTCCCACCTCTGACTGTTCCAACTTGCGTCTCCAGCGATTCTTTACAGATGACCCAGAATTGTGGTTCTCATTGGCTGAGAATGTCTTTCGTCCGGATGAAGAGGAGAGAAATAAATATTCAAGGGTATTAAATTCCCTTCCTCAAGCTACTTTAGTGCGCATTCGCGATTCCCTGCCAACTTTAGGCGTATCAACAACCCCTTACACGGCTCTTAAAGAATTACTAATCGCGCGATTAGCCCCTTCCCAGGAGGTAAAATATGAACGATTGTTGAAAGATACTCAGCTTGGCGATTTGCGTCCTTCTGAACTGTTAGTTAACATGCTTTCGTTGCTAGGAAGTACTCCTTCCGCCAGAGAGGAGGCCATATTAAGGCATCTTTTTCTTCAAAAAATGCCCTTGTATGCCCAAGATATACTCGCCTCTCTCGATCCAGCCCTTTCTTTGAGCGTGGTTGCTGAAAAAGCAGACCGCATGCTCCGCACACATGCTTCTGCAACGCATTTAGTTGCTGCAACTTCTACTCTTCCACCACCCCCGCCACCCCCACAAGCTCCTTCACCACTGTCTTCTCTTACTTCTCATCCTTCACATTCCTCTTCTACTCCTGTTTCTCACTCTTCTCAAGCTTGTTCTCCTCATCTTTCTCACGGAACTTGCTCTCACGCGACATCTTCTGCTCTAGATGCTCGTGTTTCTGCTCTGGAAATCGGTCTTGCAGAGATCAAAACTGAGTT
The DNA here is from genome assembly GCA_015478945.1 of Trachelipus rathkii. Lineage (NCBI taxonomy): Eukaryota > Metazoa > Arthropoda > Malacostraca > Isopoda > Trachelipodidae > Trachelipus > Trachelipus rathkii. The sequence goes on along the minus strand of JABUQX010003870.1, from coordinate 16,566 downwards.
GCTTTCTGTCACTTCTACTCTAAGGCAGCTCTCATTTCGTTCTCGTTCTTCTTCTCGTAGTAGGACGCCCTCGCGAGGTCGTTCTCCTTCTGCTTCTAGTGACAATACCTATCCTCACGGATATTGTTACTATCATAATTTCTTCGGTGCAAGAGCGAAGAAATGTGCTTCTCCGTGCACTTTTTCGGAAAACAAATAGGCCAAGGGATAGCAGAAGCGACTGCCCCTTGTGGCCCTGACACTTCGCTTCCTACTGTGCTTCGCATTTACGATCGTATCACAAAGCAAAACTTTCTGATTGATACTGGCGCATCTTTGTCTTTGGTCCCTCCGGATCCGTCTCAGCGCTCTGCAGTACCTCTATCTACTCATACGCTGTATGCTGCGAATGGTTCAATTATTCCAGTATATGGTGAACGACTTTGCTCTTTGGAACTCTCGCTTCGACGGAGTTTTAAATGGGTTTTTCTTGTGGCAAAAGTTACACAACCTATTATTGGGGCAGACTTCTTGTCCCATTTCAATCTCATGGTGGACATTCGCAATCAACGTTTGGTAGACGGTACCACTACGTTGTCCTCAAAGGGTGCTCTGATCTCTTCTGTTTTTGGAGGCATTTCTACTATCGCCCCATGTTCTTCTTCAGACGCTTCTCCCTTTGTTAATATGTTACAGAAGGATTTTCCGGATCTTTTAAATCCTTGTTCTTCTTCTTTACCTGTCCAACATGATGTACAGCACCATATCGAGACATCTGGTCCTCCAACTTTCGCTCGTGCTAGACGTCTCCCCCCAGACAAACTCAAGGCGGCTCAAGCCGAGTTCGAGCATATGTTAGAACTAGGTATTGTCCGCCCCTCTAAGAGTGCTTGGGCTTCACCTCTTCACATGGTGCCAAAACCTTCTGGTGATTGGAGACCGTGTGGAGACTTTAGGGCTCTGAATGCCTCGACAACACCTGACCGCTACCCGGTTCCGCATATTCAGTCCTTTAACTCTCGTCTGGATGGCGCAACCATCTTTTCAAAATTGGATATGGTCAGGGCATATCATCAGATTCCTGTAGCTGCTGATGACATTAAAAAAAACCGCTGTTATTACTCCTTTTGGATTATTTGAGTATACTAGAATGCCCTTCGGTCTGAGATGTGCAGCTCAAACTTTTCAAAGGTTTATTGATACTATACTGCGTGGCTTACCTTTCGCCTGGGCTTATCTCGACGACCTTCTTGTAGCAAGTGCAACTCCTGAGGAGCATCTGGATCATTTGCGTGCGGTTTTCGCACGATTAAACGATGCTGGAATGCGACTTAATCTCGCGAAGTGTGTATTTGGTACATCATCTCTCACTTTCCTGGGCCATACTGTTTCTCCCGAAGGTGTTAAACCACTCTCCGATCGTGTTGATGCCATTCGTGCATTCCCTCTTCCTCAAACACAGAAGCAACTTCGTCAATACTTAGGAATGGTAAACTTTTACCACCGTTTCCTTCGTTCAGCTTCCGAACTTCTTCGTCCACTTACAGCCCTTATTACACAAAAGAAGAGGGGTTCAGCCATCATTCTTGATTGGACGGATGAGGCAAGAAAAGCTTTTGACGCTTCAAAGGAAGCTCTAGCTGCTGCAACACTTCTTGTCCATCCTCAGGACTCTGCACCAACGCGTATTCAAGTCGACGCTTCCGATTTTGCTGTCGGTGGTGTCTTGCAGCAGTATTTGAATAACGTTTGGTCTCCTTTAGCCTTTTTCTCTCGCAAGCTTCAACCTGCCGAAACTCGATATAGTGCTTTCGGTAGGGAGTTGCTGGCAATGTACCTAACTACTCGTCACTTCAGGTACTTCATAGAAGGTCGAGATTTTCACATCTTAACCGATCACAAACCTCTTACGTTCGCGATGATTTCCCGTCACGAACGACATTCTCCCAGAGAAGCACGCCACCTGGAATACGTCTCCCAATTCACCACTGACGTTCGGCATATCTCTGGGGTAGATAACACCACTGCCGATGCCCTTTCGCGCATCCAGATCGACTCTATTTCTCCTATTCCAATCATAGATTTTGAAGCTATGGCACAGCTCCAAGAGGACGAAATCATCGACCCCACATTAACTTCTTCTTTACGACTAGAGTGGATAACACTCCCAGGTATCAAGAGGAAGTTGTTATGTGATACGTCAACCTCTACTCCTCGTCCATACGTTCCTTCTTCATACAGGAAAGACATCTTCTTCAATCTCCATTCCCTTTCTCACCCCGGCATCGAGGCTTCGCGAAAGCTGCTTGTTTCAGCACGCTTTGTGTGGCCCGGCGTCAATGCCGATGTGACGAAGTGGACACGCAATTGTCTTTCCTGTCAACGGTCTAAAGTCCAGAGGCACACTAAAAGCCCTCTTGGCTCCTTCTTACCACCAGGTGACAGGTTTGAAAAGGTTCACATAGATATTGTAGGACCTCTTCCTCCTTCTAATGGCAAACGCTACCTTCTTACTTGTATCGATCGGTTCACTCGATGGACCGAAGCCATTCCTCTTTCTGTTGCTTCTTCGGATCCATTGCGAACTGCTTTTTATGACGCATGGGTTTTCTCGTTTCGGCCTTCAACCACTCTCTGTCACTACAGATCAAGGACGTGTCTTCGAATCATATCTTTGGAGAGATTTGATGCGCCTCCTTGGTTCTGAAAAGATTCATACCACTTGTTTTAATCCAAAAGCAAACGGAATTGTAGAACGATTCCATCGTCAGCTTAAGGCTTCCTTGGCTGCTCATCCACAACCGGAACATTGGACAGACGCTCTTCCGTTGGTAATGCTAGGTATTCGCACTGCCATCAAAGAGGATCTGCAATGTTCTGCGGCAGAGCTTGTCTACGGTTCCACTCTTCGGCTTCCCGGAGAGTTCTTTTCGCAATCTTCTCCGTCTCCTACTGCTGACCCATTATCTTATCTAACCCGCTTAAGGCGCTGTGCTTCGTCGTGGAGACCGACTCCTACTCGTCACCACAAAGTGCATTCTTTCGTACCTAAGGACCTCTCTACATGCACACATGTCTTTGTAAGGCATGATTCGCACCGCACTGCTTTCCAACCGAAGTACGATGGACCTTTTCCTGTGTTACTTCGGAAGGAGAAGTTCTTTACCATTCAACGTCCCACACGCACAGAGGTCGTATCAATCGACCGTCTTAAGCCAGCGTTCTTCGAGTTCCAATCCTCCTGATACTCCGGATTCGGAATTGTTCCCAAGAACAGTTTCAGTCCCTTTCAGCATGACTCCTACCTACAACATTCCTGTTTCACCTCCCCCTTCTCTTCCTACTATCTCACCGCCACCTCCCCTAGTACCATTATCTCCAGATCCAGCTTTAGCTCACCCGTCTAGCACACCAGATGAGGTAACTTCAGCTCCACAACCTCGTCCGAGTACTCGTGCTAGTACACGCGATATAGCCACACCTGCACCGAATGTACCTACAGCTCGACCTTCCGGGCCCTCTCTCCGTTCTGCTTCAATACCTCCTTCTACTCAACGTAGTTCGAGGAGTGGCAGACAGATTCGTTGGCCGAGTCGTTATCTAGATTAAAGAATCTGCTGCCCCTACCTCTGGAGGGGGGTTCTGAAGTCGGTCTTAAAATCATTTTTAATAACCTAATACTGTATTAACATATATGTAATTTAGTAAATTTATATTGAAAACACAATATAATGTTAGTGCAGTTTAAACATCTGAATGTAATTTTTGCTTATCTGGCAACATCGATTTTTGCAAAAGCTGTGACTACTAATACTTTGTTCGTTCTTCCGCTTTTTGAACTCGACGAATGAAGAACGTTTAACGGCTGCAAACATTATTTATTTTTATAAGTAAAAGTGCTTCCTACATTTATCCCTACTGAAGTTTAAGAGGATCGTATTGACTCTTCATTTGGAGTCAGATAGAACATATTTTTAAAAGAAGAATTCATTTTATTTCATACAATCACCCGAAAAATATATATATATATTATAGTATATATATATATATTATATATATCACTACATATATACTCACTCATAATATATATATAGTATACTTGTTAGTATATTATAATATATATATATATATATATATATATAACTATATATATATATATATAACGAAAAGCCTATTTTTTATCTTGAGATACCTTTTGTGGCTGGAAATGTTAGGCTATGGGGCCATGCTACCCTGGCTACAACTTGTAACGTTCCGCTCATATACTCATGCCATCATTGTTGTTGCCCATACAGAGAATCGCAAGACGTTTTGAAAATAATCTTGAATTGTATGTTTTTTTTTATAAACGGCGCATTAAGACTTAAGATGCAATAATAGCCTTTTTTTTAATTTGCTCTACATCAATAAAAGGAATTATAATGATGAGATATTGAGAACTGTGTAATGGTAAAAAAATTGGCAAAATAGTCCCTGGGAAAGAGGTAAACTTTCTTGTGTGGCTTTTGAGAATCGACGAAGTAGTGGGTGGATCTACAAAAGATATTATTAATTATTGACAAGGTAATGCTGAAAAATATGGATAAGCTTCATAATTAAAACGCGACCTAGGATTGATAAGTTAATTCACTTGTGATGAAAGAAACTACGGAACTCCATTTAGTGCCTGGTTTCTAGGTAAACTGTTTGATGATATTCAATGGTATTGGGTTTCCAATCTGTTATTGATATTAAATTAGTGTGTTGCTATACTTGGGATATAGGCTACCCAAGAGGAAATGTCTGATATTGGAAATTACATAATTGAAATCAATATTAAAGATTAAAGTTTGACTTATTAATAAAGCCGTCAAACCACCAATTACGTGTAAGATTTACCAAAGATGCTAAAGAGGAAAAAACTCCTTTTCTTTATGAATAGCTAGATCTGCACAATTTTTGGCTAGCGTATTCTAAAATATTGAAAGGATCGTTTTGTAGAATTGTGTGACCTTTATTAGACCTTTCTACAAAAGAGATTAATATTTGGCTAATTTATCGTAAAAGCGCATTTCGAAAAGTGAGGTAAAGACATGCGATCAATGTGCAATTCAGAATGTGCTTAAAAGATGCGTCAGTAGCAGCAATGGAAATTTAAAACGAATAATATATAAAATAAGCGTGTTAGTGTAACTGAGCAACTGCATGTTGCCTGAGCTTATTTATTCAAAATTTGAGGCAAAAATTTAGACCTATAATTTTTACTTTAACCTATTTTTGTGCAACTCATGGTCGTATTAGAGGTAGCACTGAGATACCGTCAATGTTTTTCCGATTTGCTCAAATTTAGAGTAAAAGCTGGAGATGTTGTTAAACTGGAGATGTCGTTCTTGTGGGACAATACACATCACATATGATTCAGAATGAACTTATATTCTATTTGTGGAAAGTTTGATATGTAATTAATTTTTTGAATGAAGTAAACATTGTGTATAATTTCTCCCTTCTTAGCAGACAAGGAGAGACATATCCGAAACAGGACAGCTATCGATTGGTGTTCGCTTCGTTGATTAGAATCTCAATGTTCGTGAAGGATTTCTAGGCTTTACTCCTCCTTAAAAAAAACTTAAAGCTGAAGATATAGCCAGAGCATATTGTCTACTACACGAGATATTTACAATTAAATATAGTAACTTGTTAGTACTTGGGTTTGATGGTGCCCCCCATGGTGCAAGAAAATAAGAGTTCAAAATTTAATAAAGAGATCAGTATCTAAAGCAAATTTTTTTCATTGTTGTTCCTATCGTTTCAATTTAGTAATTAATGACCTAAATACTGTTCCAGAATTTCGAAACACTATTGGAATAGTAAAATAATTTATAAAATTTTTCCGTGAAAATATGTCTCGCAGAAATTTGGTGGCTAATATACTATTGTTATGCGAAACACGATGGTCTGCCAAGTACAAATCAACTAGGATATTTTAAGAAACATTTTAGCCAAATAAAATTATCATTAAAAAATCTCTCATCTGATCCAGATGTAACGCAAGCCACACGAACTGCAGCATGTCAGCTTTCATCAGCACCAGGAAAGTCCTGCATTTCTCATCTGTTTAATAATCATGAAGAAATATAGTTCATATTATTTGAAGCCTATAGGAAATATTCATCAAACTAAAGAAATAAATTTGGATGAGGTTCATTGTCACATAGAAAAACTTTCCAAATATTTTAAAAACTGAATGAGATGAAATAATGCAGTCTCATTTTAAAGGAATTTTTAAAAAATCTCAGAATTTTTGCCAAAGATTTTTCATTACCACGTACAGTAATCAAAAGCAAATTCCCAGCCTCAGGGACAACTCAAAAAGTTCTGCTGACGATTGGCTTCAGAGTTTGCACTATTTATCTTTACGTTGATCTCCTCATTTCATCTCTGAGTTTCAAAATTTTCGGAACAGAATATAACATCGACCTTTCCTTGCATTTTGCACTCAGTTAGAACAAGAAAATTAACCGAAAATCAGAATATTTAATAAAAAATTGAACTCATTATAACTCATTGATTACCTAATTGGTGAAGCAGAATCTTTGTTTAATTTGGAA
>JABUQX010003868.1:15000-16760 GCA_015478945.1 Trachelipus rathkii | reverse complement strand
ATGCAGGAAGAATCCTTCCTGTGAACTGCTTTAAGAGCAAAGCTAATCCTTTTTGAATTTGATTCACCACCTGGATCTGCAAATCATGAACTGTTTTTGATGATTAACATCTTATAAGAAGCAAGGGAATACTGGCTCTCTCCACTACTATGATTTTGATGTGCTGAACCCCATCCTCTTGGGGAAATGTCATCATTTCACTCTTCTTATCATCAGGAAAGCACACTATGAGTGCAAGTATTTGGGGATTCAAGCCACTTTGACAAACATCTGCCTTAGAGGTTTTTGGATGACCGAAGCCAGAGCTACCATCAAAAAGGTTCTTACTGACCGCATCATATGCAAAAGATACAACAATTTTGCATTTAAGTATCCTGGTTTTACCAACTTTACGAGGGCTCAAGTCGAACTCTTCCGCCCTTTCCATTATGTTCGAGTGGACTTCACCAAGCATTGGTGGGTGAAGGTGAAAGGCACTCCACAGGCCCAAAAAATGTTCATCATCATATACACATGCTTAAATGTGGGTGTTGTATATTTGGATTTGATAGCAGATATGACGTCTGAGTCTTTCGTCCAATCATTCAAACGCCTTTTCAGTCGCTTTGGAGTGCCGGATGTTGTGTACAACGACAATCCAAAATCCTTTGTTCAGGGAGTTGAATCATTTGAATCCTTTGTCATCTTGGAAAATGGGCAGGAGCTCCGTAAAAACCACATGGTACATTGAAGAATCCCTTTATACAGTCCCTGGGCTGGTAGCCTATTCGAGAGACTCTTGAGAGTGGTAAAAGATTGTCTCGTGAAAACCATAGGATGGTCCTCTATCGAACATTTTCAATTTCTTACAATTTTCTCGGAAATTTCTGATGCCATTAACTCAAGACCTATTCCCTACACGTCAAGTTCTCAGAATGTGATACCTCTCACGCCTAATTGTTTTTTGAAACCACATTCAAAACAAGCATGGTGTGGAGATGTGAGAACGTTGATTAACCATTAAGAACACCTACAAGAAATGCTTTGATCAAATCTCTTCAGACGACATCTGATACTTTTGAATAGTTTCGGACCAGATGTTATGAAGAATACCTGTTAAGTCTCCGAGGGATAGGTAGAGATCTTTGCCAGACTGAATGAAATAACTTGATCAAAGTAGACGATGTAGTTATCGTACGCAGTCCTGTCAAAGAACGCCCTTTTTGGCAGCTGGGCATCGTCACTCAATTAGTACATGGTAAGGTTAGATCAGTTTTCGTCAAGTCTTCAGGAGGACAAGTAACTCATCATTTGATCAAGCACTTATATCTTTTGGAGCTGTCCTTAACTCATAGCGGGAACTCTCAAAAAGCGAACCCTCCATCATCAGTTCCGTCTACCTCTACAACATCTTCTTGCCCACCGTCGATCTTAACAGCAAAGCCTTCGAGACCTGGTCGAAAAGCAGCTGCAGCAGCAAGAGCACATTTTCAAGAAAGTGACTCTTCTGAGTCGGATTCGACATAAGAATGTTCTAATTCATCCAACAGAATGTCTTAGCGTAAGGAGAGTACTCCAAGAGCGTTTGTAAGTGCGTCTTTCTTTACTTATTTATCTTTTCTTTTAATGCTTCCACTAAGTATAGTTGGAGGCATGCCGCCCCCTGGAGTGTATAAAAATAATATAGCTAAGTCATTAGTTGGTTGGAATAATATAAAGAAGCTAATTCTGTGTTTAAATCGGAGCTTGTCAGCTTACAAATTTTTCAGTCGATCGAGTCG
>JABUQX010003868.1:0-5000 GCA_015478945.1 Trachelipus rathkii | reverse complement strand
ATTGACCTGGGGGTATAGAAAGGAACATTATTAGAATTAATGTAATTACTTTGACTAATATTACATACCTCAACTGGTTCCGGTGTTTCCTTTCTTGAGACCATGTCATCCTCTTCACTATCATTCGCTATGTCCCCTACAAGTGTGTAACTGCCATCTGGAAATCTTAATGACTTCTCGACCCTTTGCAAATTAAGTTCCTCATCTGATTTAACCTCTGACTGCGCTGAGTCCAACCAATCCATTAAGTCATTTGTATCAATAGGCGATGATGTCAGCTCTATCTCCGTTTGGGTCATTTTATCTATTGTTATGGCTTCAGTTTGTGTGGCTATATCTTCCTTGTATTTAGGTTCTCCTATAGCTACCTCTACTAAATCCCAAATATCCTTTTTATTTTTTTCATGTTTCCTTTCCTTCGTTGATCTCCCAAGTTGTCCTCCATAAATTACATAAGTTTGTGTTGGTTCCTCCTCTTTCTCTTCTTCTTCAGTTTCTGTCTCCCATACTTGTTCTTCTCCTTGTTCATATGTTTCTTCTTCGATCCTAAAATAGTCAAGCAAATATTCCGGAGGGTCTGCCCAAACTTTTAAATGTGCATAGTGAGTCCTCATAGTTTTTCCGTTTCCTTCAATGTCATATGTCATTCCACCTGCAATCACCTTGGTTATCACAAAAGGGCCCTCGTACCTTTTGCTTAATTTTTTCTCCAAAGTTCTATCCACTGAGATGATTTTCCTTTTAACTTTCACCCCTACTGCGTATGGCAACCAGTTTGGATGACCCTCTTTCCACTTGTCCTGTTCCTTTCTTGAGATTGGTAATACCTTTCCTTTCTCATGTTTTTGAACCATTAGTTTCTCTGCCGGGGTCACTCCTAACTCTGCATGTTTTGTATTATTATATACCATTATTACTCGGGGTAAACAGTCATCCCATTCCTTATCCTTCGTTACCGTATTCTTGAGGAACTCCGCGAATGTCCGGTTGACCCTCTCCACTGCCCCGTTAGCCGCTGGTTTGTATGGACTGCTAAAGACATGTTCGATTCCGTAGGCCTGAAGCATTTCCTTAAATCTTGTGCTCCTAAATTCCACTCCATTATCCGTCAATACCTTGTATGGTGGTCGCAGAAATGTGGGAAGCATTTGTCCTTCAAAAGCCTCTGTTACACTCCTTGCAGATTTATCCTTTAACGCCTTCACTGCAGCCCATTTACTACAGTGATCTATAGCCACCAAACAAGCAATGTTTCCTTTCCTAGTTCTAGGCATGGCCATAACATCGACAGCTACTAATTCGAACGGATTTTGTACCTTAATCTTCCATATAGGTGGAAACACAACCTGATGGTCTATTTTATTCAGTTGGCAGGTTGGGCATGTTCGGCACACATCTTGAATGATTAACTGACCTCTGGGGTGCCAAACATACCTTGAAACAAGATCTGTTAATTTTTCTCGTCCTATATGAGCTAAATTCCGATGTGTAACCACAGTAATGCTTACCATCTGTTGGAACCCTATAACGGCCCCAAATTGTTCATCTCTAATCCTTTTTACTAAGATGGCTCCATTCATCCGTAGGTCCTTCCTATATCGATAATATTCCTTCAATAATATATCAGTCTTCCTAATCTCTTGATTATTTCCAATTTTCTTCTTTAGTGTCCTAATCACTTCAGAGTTATCTTGTAATCTTATTATTTCTTGGACTGTTATTAAGTCATTATCCTTATTCACTGTGAGGTTAAAAACATCAATGGTAAAGCCATCACTTACGTCATCGGCATCGTTCCCATGTGCGATTATTCCTTCTCCGAAGTCCAAAATTGCATCTGACTCCACCAAATAATTCATCCCTAGTAGTAAACAAGCTGGAATATGTTCATCCTGAACGACGACCAATGGTAGCACTATTTCCCGGCACCTTGTTTTTATTTTTATGGCCACTGCTGTTGTACACTCCACAATCCTTGTAGTTACTCCATTGAGAGTAATATCTACCTTCCATCTTTTCAGAATGTGTCCAAATTGGTTTAAGCCATCAACAACTCCTTCCTGTATCAAACTGATGACAGATCCTGTGTCCAGAAAAGCGCATCTGAATACTTCTCCGATAGAGACCTCCTGCCATGCCACTCCTTTTAGCTTGTGGTTACAGCTTAACCTTGACTGATGACCTCTCTCCTTCATTAATAAATTTATTCCTAACTCTTCTTTGGATGATTGCTGTAATAAATTATTTCCTGATGTATTACTTCCTTCCGTATCTGAGTAATCTTCATTCTCTTCCTCAGTTATCCGTTCGTCAACTATTGTATTTTCTCCTTTTGGATCGAAAGTACCATCATCAGCTACTGGATTGAAGTGTGATCCTCCTAACACCTGTATGTGTACATCTTTTAAGTTGTTACACTTCCTTGCCTTTGGTCCGATGTATGCCACTGAGCAACATATTCCATGATGCAACCAAATCTTTGTATTGAATTCATCACTGGCCACTAATAAAACTTCTGGTACTGGTTCCTTTCCTGGAGTTTTAATTGCTTTTAGTAATTTTAAGGCTTTTGGTCTCTTTTCCAACCCATACATTTTCCATTCACTAATCAGGATGTCCAATAAAAATTCCCTTAGCTCCTGGTGATTTTTCTGTTTCATTTTAGACTGCTCTTTATCAAGTATCTCCTTCAAACTCAAAAATAGTGAATCAGCACCGCCTGGTACCAATTTTATAACCTTTAAGCCTTTTGGTAGTGCTTCTGGATCCGTTATATCGATTTCCTCATCAGGTTTCCTTTGACACCTTGACCATGTGTCTGCGAACACATTATCCTTTCCGGGATAATAATGGATCTGGAAACTATATTCGCTCAAGTCATCCAGAACTCGGGCCAATTTACTATCCACTAGCTTCATCGTGTGTAAATATACCAATGGCCGATGGTCCGTGTACAAGAAGTCCTGGCCTAGTAGAAAAGGCCGAAAACTTTTAATCCCCCACCGTATGGCTAGCAGTTCCCTTTCTATTGTGGAAGCTTTCCGTTCACAAGCATTGAAGGAGTGTGAGTTATATGCAATTACTCTTCTACCACCTTTTTGTTCTTGGCACAAGCCCGCACCCATACCAAATCCACTGGCATCCACGTAGAGTTCCAACTTCCTACTACCTTCCGAGAAATCTGGAAATGCTAACTCTACTGATTCTTTCATCCGTTTTTTCAGTTCCTCGAAAGCCTTGATCCTTTCATTTGTCCATTCAATTTTGTCCTTTCTTTTGCCTCCCGTTAGTGCGCTGAGAGGTGCTGCCACTCCTGAACAATTTTTTATAAATTTCCGTTGAAAGTTAATCATTCCTAAATATCGTCTTAACTCTCCCACATTAGTAGGTCTCTCCAACTTGTCCACTTGATCCATAAATTCCGGCAGTTTTTTGATCCCTGTCCTGCTGATGATGTGTCCTAGGAATTTAACTTCTTTCTGGACCCAGCTACATTTACTCACTTTTACCTTGACGTTCGTTTCGCAGAAGCGCTGTAGGACCTGTTCAATCAATAACAAATGTTCTTCAAATTCTTTTGATATTAATAAGACATCATCGACGTAAACCACTACCTTGTCTCGACTAAAACCTGTTAGGATCCGCTGCATCTCCCTCTGGAATGCTGCAGGTCCGTTCTTTAGCCCAAAACTCAGCCTCTTAAACCGGTATTGACCGCTGACTGTTGAAAATGCTGTAAAATCCTTGCTTTCTTCCTCTAACTGCATCTGATAATACCCTTTTACTAAGTCCATGCTGGTAAAGTATTGTACCCCCTGACATCCATAGATGGTTTCATTTATGCTGGCCATTGGGAACCTATCTGCCTCGGTTACTTGGTTTAAGCGTCGATAGTCAATACACAGACGAAGTGTTCCGTCCTTTTTCCTAACTGGCACCACCGGAGAACTCCATTCTGCAGCACAAGGCTCTACGATGTCTTTTAAACATAACTCCTTTACTTGGTTTTCGATTTCATCATTAGTCTTCTGATCGAACCTCCTTGCCCGCTGGTAAATAGGGGTATAATCATGCAACCTTATCCTGTATGGGGTCATGGATGTCCCACTGATGTCCGAATCTCCCTTACTAAATGCATTTTTCCATTTGTACAAGACATCCGTGACGTTCTCCCGTTGTTCCTTAGTTAGGTCTTCCATGAAATTTATTTCCTTCTGTAGTTTTTCCTTCGTCCATTCTTCTTCAATGGCTCCTTGTTTCTCTATTTCCCGTATCGTTGTGTTCACTGTACACTCATTACCTTGGTATCGTCTCAGGTTGTCTTCATCTACCACTAGATTAGCCATTCCTATTCTTTCACCTCTTCCCAGTTTTAATTTTCCTGGTATCAGTTTTTTTATCAGTATAGTTCCTTCTTTGTCTTTCCATTGCACCAATCCTGGCATTAATTTAAACCTTTTATTATATCCTCTTCGGGTATGGTCCCTTTCTTCAACTAATAATTCTTCAGGTTGCATGTCATAACGATTTCCATTTCTAGGTTTAATTTCTTGGGAATCCCATTTGGCCTTTATCGGAATCCACTCATTTGCAGTAATTGTTATTTCACCTGTGTTATATACGGGTATTGCCGTAACTACCCTCACACAATCTTCAGATCTTCCTGTTAAATATACTTGTTCCTTTATATTATATTCCCCATGACGTATAAAAGATCCACTTCTTACATCTACTTCAATCTTGTTTTGTACCAAAAATGGCATGCCCAGTATTGTTCCTTCTTTCAATCTACTTACTACAACAAAATCTGATAGGCCATAATCAATATCATTTATGGTTACCTGTAATGTAGCCGTTTGTTGGGACTCCACATATAAGTTTGGGTCTCCCACACCTCTTAACTTCATCGTCCTTTTTGTTAATTTAGGGTTGGTAATCCTCCTAATTTGTGCTTCTTCAATCAGGCAATATTGAGCACCACTGTCTATTATAGCATTCAT
>JABUQX010003867.1:5000-13156 GCA_015478945.1 Trachelipus rathkii | reverse complement strand
TGAACTTGCCTTTCATTTCGCTATCCATTCCGTATCCCTCCCTCACGGAATTGGAGATAAACCAAACATTCTTGACCTTTCCTTAACTTCTAATCCTTCTCTTTATTCTGTTAAAATCTATCCTCCTCTAGGTTCCTCCGGCCACCTTCTAATCCCTGTTTCCTTTTCCATCTCTTTAAGTCTTCCGTAAAAAAGGCCTCCTAACGCGAGGATATGTTTTTGGCATTTCGACTCCTCAAACTAGTCTAGCTTGGTATCGAACTTCTTGAGATTTCCCTTGGAATCATTACAGGTTTGGAGGAAGTAGTCCCTCTGGGTGGGGAGAACGCGTAATCGAGATCATTCTCTCTGTCATGGAGGACAACATTTTATTTTCTTTCCCTTCAATTAAAAACTATAAACCTTGGTTTCCCTCAGGCTGTTCTCATGCTATTCGCCATAGGGATGATGCCTTCAGGAATTTCGGTGAGTAGTATAAATTGCATAACTGACGGGTGACAAGACTGTCGATCACTCGATCGATATTGATCAAATAATCGATCACTCGATCGATATCGACCAAATAGTTGAACACCGATCGATATCGACCAAATAGTCGATCAGCCGATCAATATGGACCAAATAGTCGTTTTACGAAAGTGGCTTGCTTCGCTTTATATATATATATATATATATAATATATATATATATATATCATATATATACAAATATATATAATAATATATATATATATATATATATATATATAATAATAAAATATATAGATTATATAATATATATATATATTATAAGTAATATATATATATTATATATAATAATAGTAAATACTATATATATATATATATATATATATACTGATATATAATATATATGATAATAATATAACGATGAAAGATCCTAATGTTGGATGTTTCGTCGCTGTCAGATCATATGAAGTTCTTCTTCGCATGGTTATAGGGCGACAGGGGCTAGCAACCCGGTCCTTTCCTTTTGCTTGCATTACTCTTGGACCAACGTTGGTATCTTATGCGCCTAGAAGCGCAATCCTCTGGAGAGCTCTAGTAGGGCGAGTTTTGAAGCCTAATGCAACCGAGAAAGATGCTTAGTCTACTTGAAGGCGAAACCCTTACCTGAGAGGTTTAACTCGAGGGCTGGCATCCCACAACCGTTGCGCCGAGAACATGGCTTTCTGGAGTGTTCTAAGGTTGTGAGTTTCGGGCCAGAAGAAAGACGCTTGACCAACTGACAGGGCGAAAGGCCTTCCTCAGCTGTTTTATAGATTATAAAAATAAATATACATATAATAATATATAATATATATAATATAATTATATATATATATAGTCTATATATATATATAAATTATATTATAAGATATTATTATACTATAGGTAGTATATATATATATGACTAAATATATATATATATAATATATTAACTTCCAGAAAATGCTAAAAATGATCTGTAAAGACCACTTAAAAAAAAGAAAGAAAAAATAAACTGAGAAATAACCTTTGAAAAAAGCTGTGATGTCGCAAAATGACAAATTTATAACATTTTGTCTATGAATGAAATTATGAAAAAGAGCGACGTCAAAATCCGATTTTCATGAAACTTTCTCAAACGAACCGAAATGAAATGCAATGAAAGAAACTTCGAGAGATTACACTGAAAAAAGTTATGGCTGCTCCTAATTACATATTTATAACATGTAAAATTAAATTTTGAGATTTTTCACTAGTTCTATGTTAAATAGATGCCAGATGTTTCATTTTTTGTTATTTTTCTTCACTCACCGGTCGGGGGGATGGGTGGTGGAGCCCCAGTATACAAATGTTCATGTGTCATGCATTTTTCATATCTCTCTCTCTCTCTCTCTCTCTCTCTCTCTCTCTCTCTCTCTCTCTCTCTCTCTCTCTCTCTCTCTCTCTCTCTCTCTCTCTCTCTCTCATTTTAAACATTTCATATAAATTTTTTGAAAATAGGTTAATGTCGCTATACTTGATAAGGTCATATATATATATATATATATTCAGGGGCGGCTCGCTCGCTACAATTTATAGAGTCGGTTGCCATCTACATTTTTCACACACACACACAAAATATATATCATATTATATATATATATATATCATATAATATATATATATATATAGTAATATATATATCATATATATATAATATAATATATAATAATATATATATATATATATATATATATATATAGATCGGCATCACTGAGATTATTTCCGCCTCCACCTCCTATATCTATAAACATCGATTGTAATGAATTCAAACACATTTCATAACAATGAAGCTGAAAATGCCTAAATCAAAGTGTGAAACGTTTCTTATTAAAGCGAACAGCCCCTCACACCTCTTAAAAATATTTAAAACAAAGAAAAAAAGTCAAATTCTGCTGCTTAAGACTAAATAAAACTTCCATAGCTACACCTTGCTCTATGCTATAGATTAAAATTCTAATTTTTTTTAAAACACTTACACACTACTAAACGTCTAACGATAACCTTTCACCTTAACTTACATATACATGCATTATTTTGTTATCATTTATTGAATTCCATCTGCATTGTCTTAAAAAAAATAAAGATAAAACGCAAAATGCCCCAAGAGACTTTAATATACATAAAAAGAAGTAATTTAAAAAAAAATTGCCGCGTGCAACTACCTGGAGGCGAAACGCAACTCATGAGCCATATATATATATAAAATATATATACTTAAAAATATATATATATAATATTAATATAATAAATAATCATATATATAATATATATATAATATATATATATATATATAGTGGGGATATATATAATAATAATATATAATAATATATATATAGAAGATAATAAATAGAAGATAGAAGATATTATAGATAATAGATAGATAGATAGATAGCATACGATAGGATAGATAGATAGATAGTATAGATAGCATAGAAGATTAGATAGTATAGATGACAGAACGAGCAGAAGAGAAAGAGAAGGGGGGAGAGAGAGAGAGACGAGAGACGACGCGAAGCAGAATATTGGAGAGAAGATTGAGAGAGAGAGATTAGAAGAATATAATACTTACTAATAAAAATCAAAAAGATCTGAACAAAACCGCAAACAAAACATAATTTCGTCTCCTCCGAGACTCTAAAATTATGAACATGAGAGTCAATTTCCGAAATTGTCGCTATTCCATACAATGTGAATTTGGCTATTGAAAACAAGCAGGTTGTCAATGCTCTATTAGAAATATGAGAATTGTCAAAGGCTCCACGCGGCAATTTATCACACACATTCTTTCTCCTCAAAAAATGTATAGGGCATGTTGTTTTAAAGTGTCTGCAACAATCATGTTGGTTTGACATTTGGACTAACTACAAATTTTGATGACCTTCTTTTTTTCATTAAAAATAAATCATTGGAGTGTTATTATAAATAAGAGTGCAATCTTTTAAATCTAATATTTAATCATACTAAAAAAATTAAAGACATGAACAAAAATAAATAGTGGCAGCACCAAAAATGCAAGTTAGCTAGTTATAACAATGGTGGCTTGCCCCAAACCTGCCAACCAGGCCACGAGCCGCCCCTCATATAACTGTATATATAATATATATATATATATATAATAATATATATATAATATATAGATATACTATACTAATATATAACTAAATATAAGTATTATATATATATACGGCCAGCCCGCGCCGAAAGCCATCATGCATGTAAACCTAAAATTATGATACCGCGTACAGGAACAAAAATAACAGTTTCTTGGATTTAGCAAGGCAATTTCATCCCGCATGAAACTTCAAAAGAAAAAACAAGAATTGAATTATTCTAATACTTTTTTATTGAATAAACCACCTTAAATACTAGATAATCTAGCACTGTAGGCAACGGCGACATTGTGGATTGACCCTTCAATCCCTGCACATATTACTTCACCCGAGCAGGCAGAGTTGCCAAACAGTTTGTGTTCAATTTACGCTTTGGAGAAAAGCGCTATCTTTTTTCTCTTTATAATCCTTTTTAGGGGGTTCGAGCCGACCGGGAGGGACAGAGGGTGACGAAGTTCCCCCCCTCGCCCCCGATCCCCCCGTAGCGCCGAGAAGACCGCCGCACCTCTACTCCTCCATATTGCCGCTTACTCGTGCGGACTATTCGTACATTTTAAAAAAGAAACAAAATCATAACTATTCCTAATATGACTACGTTGCAAAGTGGATCAACTTACAGCTAGCTTCGCTCGCTATTCTCGAAAAACCGTAATATCAATACAACAGTTTTTCACCATTTTTAACTATTTAAAATTTTTTTTTTTAAAAGCGCGTCTATTTTAATTTTTAAATTCAGTGGATAATAAATGTCCCTGATTAATAACAATGTGTATTTTCATTCTCCAGTTAGCTGTTATATGTTTTTTTATTACACTGCATATGCTTTCGGGCCAGACTGACCATATATATATATAATATAATATTATATATAATATATATATATATAAAATATAACTATATATATATTATATATACAATATATATATCATATATATATAATATAATATATATATATATATATATATATATAATATATATTATATCATATATATATATAATTATAGTTATATATCATGCGTCCAGCATCCGCGCAAAAGTTAAGGCGCAATGTAACCTAAGAACTATAAAACAGCCTACAGCGGAAAATAAAATATGCATTTATATTTTAGGAGAGACGTTTTTTGCTGAAATTCAAAAAAATAAAAATAAAAAAAACTAACGCTTTTTTAAAAAAATTTAAAAATTTCTGCTGATGTTTTAAAAAAATGTTGCAAAAAACTACAGTTTTTTGAGAATCGACAGATTGTTCGCGTACTCCGCAGTGAGTCAGCCGAAAGGGCTAAGTGTGCATCAATGTTTTTTTTTTTAGAAACACTATAATGTTTTAACAATTCTATTAAACAAGAACGATGGTTAGAGTCGGGGTTTCTCGGCACACGACCGGGGGACGACCGGTGGAAACTCGTCCCCCTTCTGTCCGTCCCTCGGTCAACGTCGAACCCCCTGAAAAGGAGTATAAAAAAGAAAAACTAACATTCCTTCCTCCAAAGAGTAAAAAAAAATGGGTTTGGCAAACATTTTCCCTCTCCGATAACTTATTAAGGCTTTAAGATGCATCAATCAGCAAGCGTACACTATTCAGGTCCTAAGATTTTCACTAATATTAGGTTATTAGATAAATATTTTAGAATAAAATTAAATTTGGTTGTTTTAAGAAAGTTTTCATTTATGAGAATTACTTGCCTGAACATCAAAAATGTTACTGTTTTATTTATTCTTCCTGTAGAGATTTAATTTTAATTAGCTTACATGCCTGAACTCTTCGGATGCTGGCATATAATATATATATACTATATATAGATCGATATATATATATATAATAATTATATATATATATAATATATATAATAATATATATATATATTATATATATATATATATATATAGATATATTTATATATAATATTCATATAATAATAATATAAATTATTATTACAATAATTATTTTTATTCTCGAGTTTTGTGAAACAGTAGTTTCGTCTGACCGTTTTTTTTCCTTTCTCTTTTTTTTTTTTGTCTTTGGCATTTGGCATTATCAGTTAAACGAAGTGAGTTTTGATACCAAAATAATATCTCTTTACCCATGCGGGAGGGGGAGGGGGTCATGCCCACATAAATAAAATTATTATTCTAATTCAATGTACTTATAACCTAACAAGAATATAATAATAATAATTGAATGAATAATAATAATGAATCATAATTACATAATAAAATAATAATAATCAATAATAAATAATAATAATAATAATAAATAATAATAATAATATTTATATAATATAATAATAATAAAATAATCAATAATAAATAATAGATAATATAATAAAATAAAATAATATTAAATCAATAATAAGTAATAATAATAATAATGAATATAATAATAAAATTATAGATAGATAATAATAATATGAGATAATAATAATAATAATAATAATAATAATATAAAATAATAATAATAATAATCAATAATAATAATACATAATAATAATAATAATAATAATTATAAAATAATAATAATAATAATGATAATAATAATAATAATAAAATAATAATAATCAATAATGAATAATAATAATAATAATAACAATAATAATAATAATAAAAATAATAATATTATTAATAATAATAATAAAAATAAAAATAAAAATAATAATAATAATAATAATAATAATAATAATAATAATAATAATAATAATAATAATAATAATAATAATAATAATAATAATAATAATAACAATAATAATAATAATAATAAAAGTGTGATACTTATAAGTGTAAAGGTAATTGCCATTGTAAAGACTTCTATTTACAACGGCAATTACCTATACACTTATAAGTATAAGTGTAAAGGTAATTGCCGTTGTAAATAGAAGTGTTTTTGTCAGTTTGCAGCTCAAAGGCTTTGAAGGAGCGTCACTCACATTTAATTATTTCAAATGGACAAACTTTTATTGAAGAGGAGCAGAGACAGAGACGAGAGAGAGAGAGAAGAAGAAGAGGAGGCGAGAGAGAGAGAGGGAGAAGACGGGAGAGAACAGAGAGATCGAGATGAGGAACGAGAGAGAGAAGGAGAAGGAGAGAAGGAGAAAGGAGAGAAGGAGAAGACAGAAGGAGAGAAGAGCGGCAAGAGAGAGCAGGAGGAGAGAGAGATTCGCCGGAGACGAGAGAGGAGAGATACGACCGTAGAGCCCGAGAGGTTGTCGAGCGAACTCAGTTCGCGGTCACTTAGAGAGACCGAGAGAGCAGCAGAGGAGAAGAGAGAGAGAGGAGAGCGGGGAGAGAGACGAGAAGCGAGAAGGAGAAGGAGAAGGGGAGAGAGAGAGAGAGAGAAGAAAGAGAAGAGAGAGAGAGAGAGGAGAGGAGATGAGAGAGAGAGAGAGAAGCAGAAAAGCGTGATTGGGAGAATTGTTTTGAGGAAAAAAATGAACAAAAGGAGACAGGAAGGAGAAAGGCGAGAAGGAGAAGGAGAGACGAGACGCAGAGACGAGAGAGAGAGAGGAAGAGAGAGAAGAGAGAGAAGAGAGACGAGAAGACAGAGCGAGGAGGCAGAGAGAAGGAGAAGGAAGAAAAGGAAAGGAGAAGAGAAGGAGGCAAGGAGACAGCAGAAGTAGCAGGCGAAGCATGAGAAATACGAGAAGGAGAAGGAGAAGAAGATGACCGGAGAGAGAGAGAGACGAGAGAAAGGACAGGGAGAGAGAGACGAGAAGGAGAAGGAAGGGCAGGAAGGAAAGGCAGCAGAAGGAGAAGGAGAAGGAGGAGAAGGAGAAGGAGAAGGAGAAGAGAAGGAGAAGGAGAAGGAGAAGGAGAAGGAGAAGGAGAAAGAGAGAGAGGAGAGAGAGAGAGAGAGAGAGAGAGAGAGAGAGAGAGAGAGAGAGAGAGAGAGAGAGAGAGAGAGAGAGAGAGAGAGAGTGTGAGAGAGAGAGATTAATTAAAGAATAATTAAAATTATTGATCGAGTTTTTAAATAAGTTTAATTAAAGAAATATTTTTTTTTCTTATTTAAAAAAAATTACTTTTATAATTTATTTGGACCTTTTTCAAATGAGTTTAATGCAATTTTTTATAGTTCATTTGTTATAGTTCATTTTTAATGGAGTTTATTTTTATAGTTTATTTTTGAGGTTTATTTTTTATAGTTCATTTTATGGTTTATTTTGGTATTTGGTAGTTTATTTTTGTTTATTTTTTATAGTTTATTTTTGTAATATATTTTTATGGTTTATTTTTATAGTTTATTTTTGTATTTATATAAACTGCAATAAATATTTTGCTGTTTATTTTTATAGCTTATTTTTTAAAAGTTTATGTTTATAGTTTATTTTTTATGGTTTATTTTTGCAGTTTGTTATAATTAAATTTTTATAGTTTATTTATATATCTTTTTTTATAGCTTGTTTTTTAAAGTTTATATTTATAGTTTAATTTTTATAGCTTATTTTTTAATGTTTATATTTATAGGTTATTTTTTATAGCTTTTTTATAGTTTATGTTTATAGTTTATTTTTGTACTTTTTTATAA
>JABUQX010003865.1:15000-26434 GCA_015478945.1 Trachelipus rathkii | reverse complement strand
GGTTTAATCGTGAGTTTATTATTATTATTTAATTAGATAATACGTTTTTTACTTTTTATTAGTTAAAAGATTTGGCAGAGCTTTCATTTTGATATCTTGTGGCATTGAGTTGTAAAATTTCGCTGCTCTGTAGTTGACACTTTGTGTGTGTTATTTTTAGTCTACAAAGGGGGGGGTTGTTATAGTTATTATTTTTTAGATTTATTTGATTTGCTTTGCGCCTTGCTTGGTTTGAATGAAAATTTGCTAGCAAGAAGTCGCATGCATTGTTATGAATAATTTTATGTATCTCTTTCAGGAGTGATATATTAGTCTTTAAAATGCAATAACATTTCCTTATTGCAGATTGGTTGTGTATGGCTGTTAAAAGTCTTTTGTATTGCCTTAATGAGGCCGAATTAAATCGCTTTGGATTTACAATTACAGGGGATTACGAGTTACTTTGTGGTTTACCGTAGATAGTGAAGACAGTAAAGTAAGTGGGGAGTATTAGTGCAGAATATATTTCCTAAAATGGAAAGCGATTCACATTATTTTTAATTTATTAGGCATATACATATCACGCGACAGGTCTGCTAAACTAGGTTGTTAATATGTTGCTATTTAAATGCCAGCTTTTTTATCGATTGTTATTCAGTATTTAGCATTGTAGCCCTATTCAGTTCTACATTGTTTAATTTAAATATTTTAAATTGGTTAATTGTTGTTGTAAAAAATAATGTAAGAGTTTTACCTAAATTTAAAGATAGCTTGATTGCATTCTATCCATGTTCATATTTTGTTAGATGTGTGTCTACTGCTTTACGGATAGAGACGTCAGCATCTTTGTCATTCTTATTGAATATGGAGGGTATCGTCAGGCAGATGAGACTGAAAAAAGCCGTTCATGAGAGTTTGAACAGATTTCATTTATATATAGTAAATAGAAACGCGTCCAAGAATTGAGCCTGGGGTACGGCCGGTTTGTAGTAGTTGAAGCGTGACTGAATTAGTTTCATTTAGTTTTACATATTGAGATCTCTCCTTTAAGTGGCTTTTGAACCATTGTAATTTGTTCCCTGAAAGCCAATTTTGTTCATTTTACTTAGTAGTATGTCATGATCCATCTTGTCAAAAGCTTTTGTGAAATCTAATAATAATAACAGGGAGTTTTTATTTTCTCTATTTCTGTAAAGTTTTTCGGTTAAGCAAAGAGGCATTCGATTAGTTGAGCGTCCTTTTCTCAATCCATATTGTGAATCACTGAGAATGTTGTTTGATATAAAATATTCTGTTAACTGATTGAAAACTATTTTCTCAAATATTTTACTAATCGTATTTGTGATAACTATTGGTCTGTAATTTTTTGCTAGGGATATAGGTATAGGGATCACTTTTGCTATCTTTAAAATATTTGGAAAAACTCCTGTCAAAATAGACTCATTGAACAAGTGTTTTAAAGGGGTCGATATTATGTCGGCAGCGAGTTTGAGGATGTGGTTGGGGATACTATGAGTATCACATTTTTTGTTTTTTAATCCGGCGATTTCCTTTTTATCTCAAAGTTTGTGATGTGGATAAAGGAGAAATGAGACTCATAGTCGGGGAGAAAAGTTCAAATGATGTTCGACAAGGGGGTTTGTCTCTCATGATTTGTTTACCGACGTTTACAAAGTACTCGTTTAGTCCTCCGCATAATATTGGGTTGTAATAATAAGAAGAGCAGAAAGCAAATAACAAAAATTATTTAATAAGAAAATTACTTGAAGAAGAACAAGAAAAACAAGAAAAAGAACACTAGAATTTTTATTATTATTATTATTATTATTATTATTATTATTATTATTATTATTATTATTATTATTATTATTATTATTATTTTATTATTATTATTATTATTATTATTATTATTATTATTATTATTATTATTATTATTATTATTATTATTATTATTATTATTATTGCTTATTCTATAGGTTTGCTACTTTATAATCAATGATGGTTGGACTGTTGTTAGGGACCCATTGGGAACCATGGCACCTTAAGCGTACTAGGGTGATCAGTGGGTCGCCGGTTTTGATGATATTCTAGAATCACAAACAAAGGTAATTTGATTATTTTTAAAATTTTCCCTACCTTCTTCTTCTTCTTCTTCTTCTTCTTCTTCTTCTTCTTCTTCTTCTTCTTCTTCTTTTTCTTTTTCTTTTTCTTTTTCTTTTCTTCTTCTTCTTCTTCTTCTTCTTCTTCTTCTTCTTCTTCTTCTTCTTCTTCTTCTTCTTCTTCTTCTTCTTTTTTCTTCTTCTTCTTCTTCTTCTTCTTCTTCTTCTTCTTCTTCTTCTTCTTCTTCTTCTTCTTCTTCTTCTTCTTCTTCTTCTTCTTCTTCTTCTTCTTTTTCTTTTTCTTCTATAATTAACCGTGAAGATATGTAGCAATTGCTAAAGACCTGAACTTTTATATTTTTCCTATATGCTGTTTCTATAGTCAGTTTATCCTAAACTATTGTAATTTCAATATTATTTTATATATTAAGGGATTATTAGCATATTTTTCTACAAATCAAGGTAAATAACATATGCCCGCGCGGGTGTGTGTGTGTATGTTCCATTAATTAAGCTAGAATAGACACGTAAAGTTCAGATTTAATCTCAGTTGTGGCAGAGAGTAGTTTCCCCCTTTTTACACACATGACCAATTTAGAGTAGAGTTGACCGACATACCTGTGTAATAAGGTGAGGTACGGTGTGGTGCGGTGCGGTGCGGTGCGGTGCGGTGCGGTTAGAACCAAAAAATATAGGTGAGGTGGCCATCTACTGGCCATGTTCTGTCCATTTACTTGCCATCTCCTGGCCATCTCCAGGACATCTTCTGGCCATCTCCTGGCCATCTTCTGGCCATCTCCTGGCCATCTCCTGGCTATCTTCTGCTTATCTACTTGCCATCTCCTGGCCATCTTCTGGTCATCTTTTCTCTATCTCCTGGCCACCAGCTGGCAATCTTCTGACCAACAACGGGCCATCTCCCGGCTATCTCCTGACCATCTCCTTCCCATCTACTTCCCATCTCCTGGCCATCTTCTGTCCATCTACTGGCCATCTTCTGACCATCTCCAGCCATCTTCTGGCAATCTCCTGATTATCTCCTGGCCATCCCATTGCTACCCACTTTTTACCTCCTGGACATTTTTTATCCATCTCCGGGTCATTTTCTGTCCATCTCCTTGCCATCTCCTGGTCATCTCCTGGCCATCTCCTGTCCATCTTCTGTCCATCTATTGGCCATTTTCTGTCCATCTACTGGCGATCTCCTAGCCATCTCCTGACCATCTTCTGTTCATCTTCTGTCCATCTACTGCCCATCTACTCGCCATGTTCTGTCCATCTACTTTCCATCTCTTGGCCATCTCCTGGCCAAATTCTGGCTATTTCATGGCTATCTTCTGGCCATCAACTGGCCATCTCTTGGCCATCCCCTGGCCATCTTATGTCCATCCACTGGCTATCTCCAGGCCATGTTCTGACCATCTCCAGCCATCTTCTGCCAATCTCCTGATTATCTCCTGGCCATCCCATTGCTGCCCACTTCTTACCTCCTGGACATTTTTTTATCCATCTCCGGGTCATTTTCTGTCCATCTCCTTGCCATCTCCTGCCATCTCCTGGCCATCTCCTGTCCATCTTCTGTCCATCTATTGGCCATTTTCTGTCCATCTACTGGCGATCTCCTAACCATCTCCTGACCATCTTCTGTCCATCTTCTGTCCATCTACTGCCCATCTACTCGCCATCTTCTGTCCATCTACTTTCCATCTCTTGGCCATCTCCTGGCCAAATTCTGGCCATTTCATGGCTATCTTCTGGACATCAACTGGCAATCTCTTGGCCATCCCCTGGCCATCTTATATCCATCCACTGGCTATCTCCAGGCCATCTTCTGTCTATCTCCTAGCCATCTGCTGGCCATCTGCTGGCCATGTACTGGTAATCTACTGGCCATCTCCTGGCCATATTTTGGTCGTTTTCTAGGCATCTCCTGGTCATCCACTGGTTATGTCCTGGCCATCTTGCAATCTTCTGACCATTTCCTGTACATATTCTGTCCATCTACTTGCCATCTCATGGCCATCTCCCTACCATCTTCTGTTTCATCTCCTGGCCATCTTTTTGTTATCTTCTGGCCAATTTCTGGCCATCTTCGGTCTATCTCCAGGAAATCTCCTGGCCATCTATTGGCCATCTCCTGGTTATCTTTTGGCCTTCTCCAAGCAATCCTCTGGATATCTACTGGTCATCATCTGTCTATCGACGGGCCATTTCTTAGCCATCTCCTGGCCATCTTCTGGCTATCTCCTGGCCATATTCTTTTTATCTGCTGGACATATTTTGACCATCTAATGGCCATCTAATGGCCATCTTCTTTCTATCTTTGGGTCATCTTCTGTCCATCTACTGTCCACCTCCTTGCCATCTTCTTACCATATACTTGCCATCTCATGGCCATCTTCTGGCTATCTTCTCTTAATCTCCAGACCATCTTCTGACCATCAACTGACCATTTCCAGGCTTCCTACTGCCCATCTACTTGCCATCTCCATGCCATATCCTTCCCATCTCCTGGCCATGTCCTTGTAATCTTCTGGCCATCTACTGTCCATCTTCTGTCCATCTACTAGTCATCTCTTTGCTATCCCCTTGCCATCTTCTGGCCATCTCCTAGCCATCCTCTAACCATCCCCTTGCCATCTCCTTTCCATCTCTTGACCATTCACTGGCAATCTCCGGGCCATCTTCTGACCATCTCCAGGCATCTTCTGGCCATCTCTTGGTCATCTTCTGGCCATCTCCTGTGTTTCTAATGGCCATTTTCTAGCCATCTCCTGGTCATCTTCTGGCCATCTCCTGGTCATCTTCTGTCCATCTCTTGGCATCACCTAGCTATCACCTGGCTATCTTCTGTAAATCTACTGTCCATCTCCAGGTCATCATCTGGCCATCTCCTGGCTATCTCCTGGCCATCTGCTAGCCATCTCCTGGCTTTCTCCTGGCCTTCTCCTGGCCTTCTCCTGGCCATCTTCTGGTCATCTCCTCGCCATCTTCTGCAGATCTCCTGGACATCTCATTGGCATCTCCTGGCCATATTATGGCCATCTACTGGCTATCTCCTGGTCATGTCCTGGACATCTCCTAGCCATCTGCTGGCCATCTTCTGACTATCTCCTAGCCATCTTCTGGCCATCTTATGGCCATCTCCTGTCCATCCTCTGGTCATCTACTGGCAATATCTTGGCTATCTCCTTGCCATTTTCTGGCCATCTCCTCGCCATTTCTTTGCCATCTTTTGGCCATTTACTGGCCATCTTCTGTCCATCTACTGTCCATGTACTTGCCATCTTCTGGCCATTATCTGGCCATCTCTTGCCCATCTTCTGGCCATCTACTGGCTATGTCCTATGTATCTTCTTGCCATCTTCTGTCAAAAGACTGGCCGTCTCCTGGCCATCTTCTGTCTATCTCCTAGCCATCTGCTGGCCATCTTCTGACCATCTACTGACCATCTCCTAGCCATCTCCTGGTCATCTTCTGGCCATCTCCTGGCCATATTCTGGACATCTCTTTGCCATCTTCTAGCCATCTACTGGCCATCTTCTGTCTATCTACTGTCCATGAACTTGCCTTCTTCTGGCCATCTTCTGGCCATCTCCTAGCCATCTTCTGGCTATCTACTGGCTATCTCCCTGGCATCTTCTTGCCATCTTCTGTCCATCTACTGGATGTCTCGTGGCTATCTTCTTTCTATCTCCTGGCCATATGATGGCCTTTTTCTGACCATATACTATTCATCTTCTGGCCATCTTCTGGCCATCTACTTTCCATCTTCTGGCCATTGACAGACCATCTCCTAGATATCTCCAAACCATCTTCCGGCCATCCTCTTTCCATCTGCTTGCCATCTGCTGGCTATCGTATGACCATCTACTAGCCATCTCCTGTCCATCTCCTTGCCATCTCATGGTCATATCCTAGCCATCTCCTGGCTATCTTCTGGCCATTTTCTGTACATTTCCTGACCATCTTATGGCCATCTACCGACCATCTTTTGTCCATCTACTGTCCATCTCCTGTACATCTTCTGTACATCTCCTGGCCATTTTCTGGACATCGCCTAGCCATCTTCTGGCCATCTTCTGGCCATCTACTGTCTACTTTTCGTAACTGAAATAAAATTAGTTGAAACTAATTCCGAAAATGATTTTAGAATTTTTGTATCACGTATAGTTTTTGAGGTACAAGCTTCCAAAGTTAAGGTAAAATATCTCCAAATATGCGTATGTTGTAACAAAGATATATTATTATTATAAACTTGACTATAAAATTAAATAATTTTATAGTCAAATTTGGAGTTATGATGTCACGAGTAATAAAACATGTATGTATAATGCATTACCACATAAAAATGATATATATATTTACCTTAATTTTCCTGAATTTGTGCCACATTGAACTTTCGATAACTACTTTTTCTTTTATGTTCTGAAGTGTCTTCTCTTTTCAGAAACGAGCAGTAATCACTCATCATTGCTTCATCCCATCTGCCCTGATAACGTTTCTCCATTTGCTGTATATCTTGGTGGAATCTTTCACCTTGTTCATCGCTTACTGCCCCGAGATTTGGTGGAAAGAATGTCAGATGAGAATGTAAAAAATGTATTTTTAGTGACATTCTGCAGCCTAAGTTCTTGTAATTAACTAGCAACCTCTCTACTATACGATCGCTATTTTCAACTCGTTTGTTTCCAAGGAAGCCTGTAATAACGTCTTTGAAGGAATTCCATGCAGATAGTTCATCATGGTTTAATTTCTTGTCAAAAGCGGGGTCACGTTGTAGTTGTCGAATCTGCGGTCCGACGAAAACGCCCTCTTTCAATTTAGCGTTACTTAAGCCACGAAAAACGTCACATAAATATTTAAATCCATCTCCTTCCTTATCCATGGCCTTCACAAAATTCTTCATCAATCCAAGTTTAATATGTAATGGTGGTAAAATAACTCGCTTAGGATCTACAAGGGGCTTTTACTTAACATTCTCTTTGCCCGGGGTAAATGTATCTCTTTCTCTCCATATTTTTCGTAGTAATGTTGCTTAGTATCCCGGCTGTCTCATAAACACAAAAAACAACAGTGTTTGGTGAATCCTCCCTGTAGACCAAGAAGGAGTCCAACAACTTTCAGATCACAACAGATAAGCCATGTGTGGTCATAATATTTAATAGCCTTCAATATTTCGGACATACTTTCATAGGTTTCCTTCATTCCAACAGCATGCGCAACCGGAATTGAGGGAAACTTGTTTGAGTTATGCAATAAGACGGCTTTTAGGCTAGTTTTTGAAGCGTCTATGAATAAGCGCCATTCACCATCTAAATACGGAATACCAAGCTCACGCATAAGTCCATTAACATCGGAACATGAACATATTAAGTTACTCTTTGTAAAATATTTCTCTAAATTCCTGTTTCTATTTCTATATATACTAATATTAACCTTTTGATCTAACAAATTCCACTCCTGCAGGCGTGAACCTAAGATTTCAGCTTGCTGTTTTGACAAATACAGGTCTCGTACTAAATCATTTAGTTCCGGTTGCGTAATCATGTGTGGTGTTGCATTTGATTCGTCTGGGATATATGGCATATCTGCAGCACCCAATGCTCCAGCATTAGAGTCAAACAAATCTTCATCTGAGTCAGGAACCTCTTTCCAAGAAGCTGGTGCTATAGGAATCGGTAGGTTCTCATCATTATGGGGGACTGGTCTCCTGGCTGAGTTAATTGTCGGATAGGCAATGTTTGCTTTAGTTTTTGAATTGAAGCCACATACATTTGTTAAGCAAAAGTAGCAATCCTGTATATGATTCCTTTGCTCCATCCAATACATCGGCACTCCAAAGGGCAAATGCGCTTTTTCACCTTTTAACCACTGGGTTAATTTAACATAACATCTAATGCATGTTATGTGTGGGGCCCATGGCTTATCCTGGTCACCCAACGCACACTTAAAATAATGTTTATAAGCCGTTTTAAACAATTGAGTGATTGGTTTCCGTTGACTTTTCGTAGTATATTCTCCACATACGTAGCAAAAGACATTCGGAGAATTTAAACAAACACGTTTGGTACTCATACTTTTTAAATATAATATCAAACAAACTTAAATTTAACATTAATACGCTTGTAATTATATATAATATATAATATATATATAATAATATAAATAATATATATATATATATAGATATATATATATATATTATATATATATATATATAATATATATATAATATTATATATATATATATATAATATATATAATTATATACATATATTTTATCTATATATATATCTATAATTTTTTATATAAATATATATATAAATATATATTATATATAATATATATATATATATATATATATATATATATTAAAAAAAGACTAACAACACACAGACACAACCTTTACACTGAAAAACAACTCTGTAACTGCGAGCATACTACAAAATTCTCAGCGAGAACATTATATATTTTCACGATTTTTCGTGTTCAAGCATGACTCAGTAACGACTCATAACAGACAATTGTGACGTGATACGTCATTTTCGACTGCATCATCGCATTCAGGACAACTATACCTACATAGAACACCTATTCCCGTTTTAGTTCCAAAATCATTGTTGACCAGTGTAATCATAATTATTATATTATTATTATTATTATTATTATTATTATTATTATTATTATTATTATTATTATTATTATTATTATTATTATTATTATTATTATTATTATTATTATTATTATTATTTCTATAGATTTGCTACTTTATAATCAACGATGGTTAGACTGTTGTTAGGGACCCATTGGAAACCATGACACCTTAAGGGTACATAGGTGATCAATGAGTCGGTTTTAATAATATTCTAGAAGTACAAACAAGGATAATTTGATTATTTAAAAAGTTTTCTTTACCTTCTTCTTCTTATTCTTCTTCTTCTTCTTCTTCTTCTTCTTCTTCTTCTTCTTCTTCTTCTTCTTCTTCTTCTTCTTCTTCTTCTTCTTCTTCTTCTTTTTCTTCTTCTTCTTCTCTAATTAACTGTAAAGATATGTGACAACTGCTGAAGACCAAAACTTTTATATTTTTTGTATCTGCTGTTTCATGCTTCGACATTGATAGTCAGTTCATCATAAACTATTGTAATTTCAATAATATTTTATATATTAAAGGATTACTAGCTTATTTTTCTACAAATCAAGGTAAATAACCTATACGTGTGTGTGTGTTTGTGTGCATATGCGTGTGTATTCCCTTAATTAAACTAGAATAGACACATGTATGAAGATCAGATTTAATCTCAGTAATAACAGAAAGTAGTTTTCACCTTTTTACCCACATGACCATTTTAGAAAAGAGTTGGCCGACATACCGGTGTAATACGGTGAAGTACGGTGTGGTACGTTGCGGTGCTGTGCGGTTAGAAGCAAAACTTATAGGTGAGGTGGCCATCTCTTGGGAATCTTCTAGCCATCTACTAGCCATCTTCTGTCCATCTACTGGCCATCTCCTGGCCATCTCCTGACCATCTCCTGGCCATCTCCTGGCAATCTTCTGGCCATATCCTGTCCATCATCTGGTCATCTACTTACCATCTCCTGGCCATCTCCTATCCAACTTCTCTCAATCTCCTGGCAACCTGCTGGTCATCTTCTGACCATCTACTGGCCATCTCCCGGCTGTCTCCTGACCATCTATTTGCCATCTCCTGGCCATCTCCTTGCCATTTTCTGCCTATCTACTGGCCATCTTCTGTTCATCTACTGTCCATCTCCAGGATATCTCCTGCCATCTTCTGGCAATCTCCTAATTAACTCCTGGCCATCCCCTTGCCATCTCCTTTCCATCTCCTGGCCATCTCCTGACCATCTCCTGGCTATCTTTTGGCCATCTCTTGGCCATATCTGGGCCATCTCCAGTTCAACTTCTGTCAATCTACTATCCATCTTCTGTCCATCTACTGGCCATCTCCTGTCCATCATCTGGTCATCTACTTGCCATCTCTTGGCCATCTCCTATCCAACTTCTGTCCATCTGCTGGCCATTTCCTGGCCAACTCCTTGCCATCTTCTGCAAATCTACTGGCCATCTCCTGGCCATCCATTGGCCATATCCTGGCCATCTACTGGCCATCTACTGGCCATCTACTGGCCATCTTCCGGCCATCTTCTGGTTATCTCCTGGCCATCTGCTGGCCATTTTCTAACCATTTACTGGCCATCTACTGGCCATCTAATGGTCATCTTTTCACCATCTCCTGGATATATGGTCATCTACTGCTCGTCACCTGGAAATCTCCTTATATTTTCGGCCATTTCCTGGCTACTATGGCCATCATCTGGCCATCATATGTCCATCTACTGGCCATCTCCTGGCCATCTTCTGGCCATGTCCTGACCATCTTTTGGCCATCTACTTGCTTTCTCCTGGCCATCCCCTGTACATTTTCTGTCCTTCTATTGGCCATCTCCTGGCCAACTTTTGTCCATCTCCTGTCCATCTGCTTCCCATTTTCTGACCATCTACTGGCCATCTTCTGGCCATCTCCTGGCCATATTCTGGCTATCTCCTAAATATATATATAAATATATATATATATATATATATATATATATATATATATATATATATATATATATATTTTTTTTTATTAATATATATATATATATATATATATATATATATATATATATAATATTTATATATATATATATAAAAAAAAACATATTATATTTATATAATAAAAATTATAAAATAATATTTTATTTAATTTATATTTATATAATATATATATAATATATATATTTATATATTATATATAATGACAACTATAATATATATATATATATATATATATATATATATCATATAAATATATATAATATATATAGAAATTATATATATATATATATATATATATATATATATATATATATATATATATATATATATATATATATATATATATATATATATATATATATATATATATATATATATAAATAGCTTAAGTCCTGTCATCGCCTGTCTTTATCTTGAATTTTATGAAATCCGTCTTCTTCCCTCAATTCCTATATATACACAAATACATTCTTGGTACCGTTATATAGACGATGTACTGGCAATCATTCCTAATAATTTTCCGATCCAATCCTTCATTAATGACTTGAACAGTTTAGTCCCATCAATTAAATTTACTTTCGAGACCCCTAATAATGGAAAAATTTCCTTTTTAGACTTACAAATTACACAACATAATAACCTATTAACGTTTAATATCTATAGAAAACCAACTTTTTGCAACCAATATCTGCATTCATTTTCCTATCATCCACAATATATCAAACATAACATT
>JABUQX010003864.1:10000-60000 GCA_015478945.1 Trachelipus rathkii | reverse complement strand
TATATATATTATATATAATATATATATATATATATATTAAATATATATATATATATATATATGACAAACTTACAATTTCGAAGTTGTAAATATTTTTTATAAAATATTATATATAATATATATATAATTATATAATATATATATATATATATATATTATTATATATATATATTATATTATCCAGTGAAACGGAAATTTTCCCTTTCCAGAATTTCCAAAATTCAATTTTAGAAAGAGAAACCATTTCAAATTTTTTCCTTTTTTCTTAAATTCTTTTGGATGCATTCGTCTTCTTTGAACCCTCGGCGAATTAGAAGGTAATTGATTACATTCATTCTTTTGTCATTTTATTAAATTCTTATCAATAAATATTATTATTCAGTAGCTCGATAATAACAGCTTCGCTCTTTAGCAAACCTACTAAGTGGTAACATATATATAATTATATATATATATAGGGTTGATCTTATTAATGTAAATTAATGTAAATTTTGATTCTTCTTGGTTCTTGATGTAGGCCTCTATACGAGTTGGATAATGATTTAAAAATCACAAACAAATGATGATCAATTCAATATAAAGGTAATAAAAGTTGCCTGACATGTCGAATTCTTCTTTTCGGAATTCTTGACGATCGAGATTCGGAGTGGCGGCCTTTTCCTGAATTTTGACTCCCTTGCTGAAAGCTGCGTTTTTAAGTTTTATCCAGAGAGAAGCTGTGGAGAGTTCTGGAGAGAGAATATGCAGTGGATAATGAGTTTCTATTATCTCTCTGATTAATTTTTTCTGACTGAGTATCTTAACGAGATCGGGCTTTATACTTTATATACAATATTCGTCGAACGTATGTAAAAATTTTGCTTACGCATAGTTCAAACAAAAATATGAATTTCAAATTTCTATGAATAGTTACAATTGTGGGCGCTATAATACTTCCCACTCTAAACACGGAGTGGTGATGTTATTAATATTTATATAAGAAATAAAAGCTAATCATCATTCCAAATGTATGATAGTTGGGGCATTTCGAAAAATGCGCACAAAACATTACAAAAACTTTTCAATGAAAGGGAAATAATAAAGAAAAATATTTATCGTAAACAAAAGTACATTCAAATGCAAGCATATCTGATTATGTCCGTAGCCATAAGCAGCATTACAAAACATGTGGAATGGAAGGCTTAACAAATATAAATGATATGTAAACAAAATTAAAATATTATTACAATGGAAAGGCACATTCAAATACTTAGCATATTTGATTATGTCCGCTTAGACATAAGCAATATACAAAAAATTGAATAGCAAGAAAATACAATTGTCATACAAAATATTAGATATTGCACACAAGTTGGTATAAGAATGTCACCTGACGAGGAATCGTGAAACTTTGAAATGGGTGAGAAGTTTAGTCCATACGTGAATATCTTGATCCATATAGACCTAATGCACGTCTTCATTTTCGAAGAGAAGATCTGGACACTTCGATGAGACAAATTGGAAATCTTGAAGAAGAAGACTTGTTGCAATCTGGTTTTGGTTAGGAATTTAAATTTTTCTACAGCCACCACATGGGAGTCAATCACCTGGAGTAAATTTGAAACGAGATGAAGTGATAACGACCAGGGGGACTGAGAAAGTTGAAGGATCCCAGTTCAGTTTTTTTTTCCTTCCTCTTGCATTTGTAAATTTTTCATTTGCAAAATCATGGGAGATGGTACTGAAATATTCAGAATCGAAGAGGAGCCTGAAGGGTCTTAGTGGAATTCAAAATGAGTATCAGACCATAATCCAAATTTAATTGAGAATGAGAAAAGAAGTCTTTATCGATAAGGTTTGCTCTGGGTTCATTTGAGTCATCTTTTTGGAGTGTTCTGATTTGGAATTTTTAGTATTATTGTCTTTTATTTTTCTTCATTTTGTTTGTTTTCCTTTGTTTATCAGAAGGCGCTGATTGAAGTTCTGTGTGTTTTTCTCCGGATTCACCAATTATATAGGGGACATCTTGCTAATGTAAATTAATGTGAATTTTGATTCTTCTTGGTTCTTGATGTAGGCCCCTATATGAGTTGGATAATGATTTAAAAATCCCAAACAAATGATGATTCATTCAATATAAAGGTAATAAAAGTTGCCCGACAGTTGAGATACCCTTTTTCTTTATAAGTTGAATGGGCAGTCACGGTCTTTCCCTGAATTTGGCTCCCTTGCTGAAAGCTGAGTTTTCTTGTAATTTGAAGTTTGGAGGAGGGAGTTTTGGAGAGAGAATCTTTTAGTGAGTCTTCTATTTCTTCTGATTGATTTTTTCTGACTGAGTATCTGACTGAGTATATAATTATAATATAAATATATATATATATATATTATATATAATACTATATTATAATATATATATATAATATATATATATATAATATATATATATATATATATATATATAATATATATATATATATATATATATATTATATACCCATACTAATACTTTTCCTCCGGTGCTGGATCGCGCATCTTTTATTCAGTCATCCCAAAAATAGGCGGCCGCCTCTGATTTTGTAGCATCGACCTATTGTATTAACTTTCATTCTGTCGAAAATTCTGAAGCTCCTTCAAACTCTCCATTCCTCGATCAGTATAGAAATCTCATTCCCTTCTTTACGATCGCCAGTACGGCTTTCGACTCTGATGTTCGAGATAACTGTGACATTCTTTCCTATCTCACTGATCTACGGTCTTCTGCCCTTAGGGAACATGGGGAGTCTTGTGTGGTAGCTCTTGACATATCTTAGGCTTTTGACAAGGAATATCACGCGTTGCTACTCTCTAAGCTGCCTTCCTTTGGATTTCCTCCTTTGCTTCCTTCTCTTGGCTACTTTCTTTCAGGATCGTTTCATTATTCAGCTCTTGTGGATGGAGCAACCCTTCCTCCTTTCTTATAATTGTTTGATGCTTCCCCAGGACTTCTTGGCCTTATCTCCAGACTTATATTTTCCTTTACTTTTCATTCAACGATTCTTCTTAGCTGCATTATTATAACTTGTTTCACTCTTATGGCCGATTGAACTCAACTCTCCATTCCTCCAACTCATTTCAAATTTGCTCCCTCATTTGTATCCAGAGCTGCATCTCGTCTACAGCTTTCAGATTCAATTTTTGCCGATCTGGTCGGGATTTCTCAGCAGGGAAACTGCAATCTTGTGAAACTCAACTCTTTTAAAACTCAACTTCTTTAAATCTCCCTCTCTAAAACACCTCATAACTTGCCTATCCCCTTCAACGGCTCCAATGCCTCACCTGTAAGCAGCAAAAACATTCTTGGACTGAATATAAATAGTGAATTGTCTTGGAGACCTCATATCACATCGGTTGCAAAATGGCCACAAGCAAGATGGGAATTCTGTTCAGATTGCATGAATTTTTTCTTCTGCTCAGTTACACCAGTTATATAAGGGTCTTATTCGTCCCTGTTTGGAATACTGTTATTACATTTGAGTGGATCCGGTTCCACCTCCTTTTTGATAGGGTTAAGACTAAGGCTAGGAGACTCATAAACTGTCCCATACTTTCTGACTCCCTTGACCCTCTTTCCCTGCGACGTGACATTGGCTTCCTATCTCTTTTCTATAGGTATTACAACGGCAAGTGCTCGAGAGAATTGACCACTCACATTTTTAAACCACTGCGTTGCCCTCGTTACACAAGAGGTGCCATACTCTCACATGAATATTGTGTGAATTTTGGGAATACTCGAATTAAGTCGTTGCTGGTGGCCTTCCTTCTTTCCAGCCACATCTGTTTGGTGGAACCCCTTGCCTTCATCTGTTTTTCCTGCAGTATGAAATCTTCCTCTCTTTAAGTTCCACGTCTGCGCCCACCTGAGGAAATTGGGATTTGGTTGGGTTTACTTTCTTTTGATTTTTTTATTCCTTTTTTTTTTTTTTTTTTTTTTTTGCCCACTTCTTTTGAAAAGTCCCCTGCCCTTTGAGCATCGTGTAAAACATATATATATATATATATATATATACTATATAATATATATTATAACTTATATATATATATATATATATATAATATAATATATATATATATTTATATTATTATATATATATATATATATATATATTATATATAATATATATATATAAATATATATATATTATATATATATATATATATATATATAATATATATATAATATATCATATATATATAAATATATATATATATATATATATATATATATATATACTTCTGATGTGATATTTTAAACCGCTGTTGGCGATGTAATAATGTTGATGAAGATTTGAGATTTGTCGGTTCTGATCCCAAAGCAAATGCTGAGAAGGATTTTTAACCAGGGTTACGGAGCCGGCAAATTTTTTTCGGCTCCGACTCCGGGTCCGGCTTTATCATTTTAAAATCACCCGGCTCCGACTCCGGCTCCGACTCCGGCTCCAGCATTTTAAAATTACTCGGCTCAGACTACGGCTCCTGCTCCGGCATTTTAAAATTATTCGTCTCCGGCTCCTGCTCCTTGTTATAATTCCGTCTCCATTTTCACTTATGAAATCATTAATTAATTCTCTGTTACAAAATTATTATGGCATGATGAAATTGAGTGTTTGTTAATGACATCTTTTTTAACTTAGAATTAAAAAATTAAAAAAATATTTATAGAAAAAAAATTTTAAAAAAAAAAAAAAAAAAAAAAAAAAACTTTTTTTCCTAAATTTTAATATAATTCCTTTTTTGATGATGAACTGCCTGTACATTTACGTAATATAATTTTAGCAAAAATTTTATTATTTTTTTTTTTAAACCGAAAAATTATATTTCAGTTTCATCCCAAAGTTTAAAATAATTCCTCTTTGAACTATGAGCTGCCTGAACTTATGTAATATAATTTTATTCAAAACAGATTTTTTACTAAAAGAAAAGAATTATAATTTGCTTTCTTCCTAAATTTTTAAATAATTTTTCTTTGAACTGCCTAGAGCATATCTAATATAAATTTATTCAAAACAAATTGTTCTTAAAAATGAAACTTCTTCTTTAAAATCCTCCTTTAACGATGTCCTTAGATCCAATTTTATTATCTTTAAAACAGAAAATAAGCTTTCAACATTCACTTGACTAGGAGGCAAAGCTGTAAATGTGTAAGCCACATCTTGCAAACTGACTGCTAACTTTGATTTCCAGTCGATTTTCCTTATTTTATCTAATGCCTTATGGAATTCTACTTTGTATTTTTCTAGAGGATTTTTAGGTTGAAAGTCTTTTAATGTTAGATTGTCTTTTTTCAATCACATTTCTGCATGCTCCAATTTGTCCCATTGTTTGTCAAATTTTCTTCTTTACATGACAAGATACTACAAGGGAGGATTTCTGAAACTGCTGAACTATCTGACTCCGACTCATATTTCTATTCGATAGAATTATTTATTTCAATTCCTAGTTCACAAAGAGCATTCCTAGCTTTTAATATAAAATCTTCCTTTCTGAGGAAGATTCTGAACTGTGAATCAACTATCTGAGAGAGAAAGTTCAGGAGTATACCGGTAGCCATCATATAATATAGTCTTTTAGTTGCAGAAGCCTTTCGAGCATAAGACATATAGTTTCCCATCTAAGATTGTCACTTTTCTAGCTTGACGCTTTAGACTAAACTTTCATTAATTTTAGGGTACGTGTTGCTTTTGCTATTTGTCTCGCCTTGCTTGTAAGATTTGTTGTATGAGTATTGCAGAGACAATCACGCACTGCTAACGTAAGTATGAATTTCACACCTCATGTGTGCAATGTTAACTTCATCGGAACATAGTCTTATCATAGTTTTTATCAAGTTCATTTTAATAACGACAATTACTTCTTCGTTTTGACATTTACTAGCTTCCTGTTCCTCATCCTCATTGTCCTTATTTAATTTTACAATCTTTCGGATCATGTTTGATGCGTTATCCGTAACTACTTGTAAGTTAATTACTTGCCTCTTATTATTTCGAATTCTTTTAAAACGTTAATAACAAGTTCTTGGATAGAGTCACTGAAATATTGCAATTTGGTTTCTCCTACTGCTAACATTTTGGTAATATTGGTTTTATCTCCGTCCACATATGTAATAATAATGGCAAAATAATTTAGTTTTGCCCCTGTGCAAGTATCCATTTTTAAATGCACGAAGCATCCCTTTTATCAGTTTTTAATTTTATTTTTTTGCATATCCGCTTCTTCTAGAACTATTTTACAAATATTTTCCAGATCTAAAGGGACTTCCAGCTCCGAAACCATGTCTCCAAACAGTGCTTTAAATACTGGTCTTGCAAAAAACTTAATGGGTCACTATCTTTAACAACAATTAAAATCAATTGTATTTTAAATTTTTCACTCCACATAGACAGAACAAGTTTTTGACAATTGAAAAAAGTATCCTCTTTAATCTGAGTTTTTGAATATGAAGGTTTATCCTTAATAGCTTTTGCTTCACATTTATTTTTAACACTTGCAGCAACGTTTGGATGAGAGCGTTTTTAATGTCGCATTAATTTAAAGGATCCAGTAGATGTATTATCACTCCAATAAGTAACTGGTGGTTAGGTAAACTCTTTTAAGTATGATCAAACTGACTGTTTCTCATGAACTGTGTTAACTATTTTACATTGTCAAATGTAAGTACTTTTATCTTCAGAGCGAATAAAATATTCAAATAACAAATTACAGCAACTTACAGTTCAGGAGGACAAATAACAAATTAGAGTAACACACAGTTCGCTTATAGCACAGCTAATACCATTTTAGTCCTTGATCCTTCGAGCACTTCCAGCTTAAGTTCTAGTTACCTCACAACCAAGACCGTGTGAATCTCATTTCAAAAGAGCACCAATTCTTCTGATTTTGTTTCTCTTTAACGCTGATGTCAAACTAGTTGTTTTCTCGCCTTTTAACCAGAAACGTCACTCGTCGACTTCACTTCCGTAGATTATACCAAACATTCGTTCAACAAGGAGGAGACCTTCAATATGTGCGTCCCAGCATCGATCCCTAAACATCAACAAATTAATAACAAACTCCTAAAATTTTAAAACTAAAAATTCTATTTGCAATTTACTTACCGCCAATTGCGGGATAAACTTTTCATCTCTACTCGTAAAACCTTAGCGTTTCCTCTACCACAGTAAAAAATGTGCTTTAGATTTCACTACGATAATCCATCACCACCAAATCCTATTTTGAAAAATGTTCTCCCCCCCCCCCCCCCCCCCCACTTTTTTTTTTTTTTTTTTTTTTTTTTTTTTTCTAATCTAGTTACATAACCTGCTCAGCTCCTTTTTGTCTTGCTGAAGCTACTCTTCCTTTTGCAATTTGATTAGTTAGATGGGTAATGAGTCTCGGGACCTGATTGAGAAGATTACCTGGAACGAAACTTTGGTTAGAGCAGGCATTAGAGTAGAGTTATAATAATTAAAAGATTATTTTAAATGTGGCTTGTGTCATGAACAAAAAGAATCAAAGGATCATATAAAATTTGATAATGATAAGGATATAATTTTATGTTTGATGAATTACAATGTTAAGTATTTAGTATAATATTCAAGATGTTGAGAACACACTCTCCAGGAAGGGAGAAATATTTGAAAAGAACATAAAATCAACGGTAGTGTTAAAAGTTTTTACAGATAAAACTAAAAAATTAATTTAATCTAGTTGTCTTTGAAAGGAACGCAGTAATAGAACATCGCAAGGTACTCTGGTTGATGCAATGGTGAACATAGATTAAGAGCTGAAGAATCCTCTTACATTGGAGATTACTGAGAGGAAAAGAATCCGTGAACAAATTATTATCTTATTATTCATGTTATTATTATTATTATTTATTATTATTATTATTATTAT
Organism: Trachelipus rathkii; assembly: GCA_015478945.1. NCBI lineage: Eukaryota > Metazoa > Arthropoda > Malacostraca > Isopoda > Trachelipodidae > Trachelipus > Trachelipus rathkii. Next base: position 52,110 of record JABUQX010003864.1, on the reverse strand, counting down.
TAATTAATTATATTGATTAATTTTCTTATATTATTTATTATATATATTATGTTATATTAAAATTTACTTTAAAAACAAAAAGAGAATGAAATTAATGATGTTCAAATTATAATAAATTAAAACTATCACAACATACACGGTTAATTGAATCTCTAACATTCTCTTTGTTTTTCTTACTCATGTGATTCTTATAGACTAGCTTAAAATATCAGTTACCTTTTGATATACCTTCAGTATATTTATATTTATTATATATATCATTATATTATTATTATTATTATTATTATTTTTATTATTATTATATTTATATTATTATTATTTCTTATATTATTTCAGAAGTCTGAGCCTGATTTTCCACGTGAACACTTTATCCTCGCCAGTAAGGTAGTTTACTTTTTGTATAAATATATATATACATATAATATATAATATATATATAATATATATATAATTATATCTATTATTATATAGATTATTAATATAATATATAATATATATAATATTATAATATATATTTAATAAATATATTAATATATTATATTAATATTTATATATACTAGGTATATAGATTAATATTAATTTTAATGGTGCGTCTTCCTTTGCGTTCATATTCTTACACACTCATCCTCAGCAAATATACTACCACCATTTATCCACATATCTTATACACTGATTAAAACACACCCCACTCTCTAGATAACAACCTTAACAACACCCTACTATCATATCCCTGTGTTGCGGGGAGAAAGATTTCCCACTCGTAGTCTGCGGTCGTAGAAGTCGACGAAGGGGCGTGGTAGTGGGTGCGCCACTACCACATCTCTGCTAGAATGCTGTGCATGCCTCGAGACATGTCGGATCGCCTAAACGACCTTCAATTTTGCATTTTGAATCGTAATGGGTACATGAAATGTCACGGAATAAATGTGAGGAGAAGAGGAGAGGGTGATGGATGTATTTAAGAAAGGGCAAATTTGATTTGCTCGCTGTGACTGAACAAAGATGAAAGGAAAAGTGAATTGATTGGTGGTGGAATGTGTGCTGCTGGGTGGAGGAGAATGACGAGAGGGAGAGACAGGAGTTGCAATTTTGATGAGTGACCTGTGGTACAAAGCTATGGTAGACTTTGGGGTGAGTCCTAGAATTCTAATGGCTTAAATCAAGTTTTGAAAAGCGTCAAGGTTAGTGGGTATGTGACGGATGTCCATCTGAGGGGAACGTTGAAGAGAGTTACGATTTTTTGGGATAATCTGAATATGTCTTGGAGGAGTGAGTAGGAGCTCCAGATTGATTAGTGTTGGGACTGAATGGTTGATAGGTTGATCAAAAAGGGTGGTATACAGGGTTTTGGGCGTCAACTATAAATGAGATGTGCGGAGAAATGAGAATGGTAGGAAGGTGCTTGATTTCTGTGAGATCACGACACTAATAAGTAAATACTTTCTTTACTTTACAATACGGAAGACACAAACTCAGAGACAAAATCGGGTAAATAATAAAATATGATTAATTTCTTGCGTGCGTGGTACAGAAGAGATGCTTGAAGTCTATGTGTCCTTGGATGTTAAATCAGAGGGTTTTGGAATGGGATTATCGGATCATTATTTGCTTTGTAAAATTAATTTAGTGCGGGCTTGAGATAGAGAGGTGATACAAAGGAAGTAGTAATTAAGACGTGAGAAGTTAACTGAGCAAGACAATAAGGGATAAGTATGTAAGAGCCTCGCTAGTAAATCGGTTAAATGTGAAAAGTTGATCTGAACAAATCTGGGGGCATATAAGTAAGCAATTTAGTAGTGCAAGGAGTGTGGGATGTGAAGTAGAATAAGACTGTTAACAGCGAAGTGGAATGAAGAGTGATGAAAGCGGTTAAAGGTAAAAAAAAGCCGTGGTTAATGTATAAAGAATCGAATGACGTTTCAAAGAAAGATCTGGAATTTATATAGGAGAAAGAATACTAAAAGATGGCATACGTAGGAAAACAGAGGAATGACAGTTTCGGAAGGAGGATGACTGAGGACTTACATGAATGGAAGCTCTTCTGGAAGGAAGCGCGAAAGGTTAAGAATAGAATTAAGGGAATCTGCTTAGAATAATGAATAGGATGTGCTTTTGTAACTGATGAAATATGTGTGGAGGGAACACTTTCGAAAATCTGCAACATATTAACAGAATGATGAGGTGTTAGGAATTGTGTGGTTTATGGTGCAAGATAGGAATAGTATTGGGGATGAGGTTACTTAGTCAGGAGAGTAATGGTAGGGTGAGAAAGTTGAGAATGGTAAATCTGCAGTATAGATGAAATCTGTGAAATGATCAGAGCGGAGCGAATGGTGATGGATTGGATTGGAAGTTGTGTAATAAAGCGTTTATGGAGGGAATAGTTCCAAGGGATTGGAGGAGGGCGGAATAGTACCCTATATAAGGGTAAGGAGAACAGGGGGAACTGTTTGAATTATAGGGGAATAGTTTTTGAGTGCTTGTAGAGAAGTATATGCTGGTATTTTGGTCGAAAGAGCGCTTCGAGTGACTGATGGCAGGTATTAGTGATAGAAGAACAGGTGCGTTTAGGAATTTATAGTAGAGGATGTGTGGATCAAGCTTTTACATTGAAACAATGATTGAGAAAATTGAGGAGAAGAAGAATAAATCTAATTTAGGTTTTATAGATTTACAACAGCGTAAGAGTAATAGGAATTTAGGGCATATTAGTAGTAATGGTGTTGTGGTAGGCCGTCTGAATGAATCAAAGTATGTATGACGATTAGTGAGCATGTGTAAGAATAAGGTGTCATTGGGGGTGAATGGTTTAATGATAATAGTGGAGTGAGACAGGGTTGTGGTATGTCCCCTAATCAATTTGTATATGGATGAGGTTTAGATTCGAAATAGGTTGGGATGCCGAAATGGTTTAGATATGGCAGATGAGTGGAGGAGGCCTACCTATTATATCCGGTATGATTTGGTTCTGTGTGAGCGCATCATAAGAGAGTCTTGGCAGGCATTGGTAGAGAATTTGGCAGGTATGTAAAAAGGAGGGTTGACGATTACATGCGTGAGGGTCCGTCGCGTCCCATTGACAGGCTTTAGTGGATTTTCTGTCTGTTGACCAGTTCACTAATTAATGGTACAGAGGGCCTGGTAAGGCTGGGCTTTCTTTCGCCATGACAACTCTCCTACTGCTTTTCTTTCCGATGCTTGTAGCGCTCCTAATCTTGGGAAAATAAGGTAGATGAAGAAAGATTATATATATATATAATATATATATATATATTATATATATATATATATATTATATATATATCTATAATATAATATATATATATATTTTATATATATTTATATATATATAATATAATATATATTATTATATATATATAATTTATATGGGCGTAGACAGGATTTCATTTTTTATATAAATTTTAAATTTTGTTCTGTAGGAGAGATATATTGGGTGGGACACCCTTGGAGTATGGTATTGTTTGGGTATTCATAGTTCACTCCTTGTGTTAATTGAGTGTGGATGTGTTTAATAATGGGAAGAATTTTTGAGTTGAGGCAGCCATACTATTTGTTGCGTGATAGAGAATTTTGTCTGTGTGATTTTTCTCTTGTGCAGGAGTGATCTGTTGAGATTTTGAGATAGAATTACTGTAAATGACAAACCATCATGTCGAGATGGCTCTATAGGGAATTTTTGTTTCAGTGTAAGGTGTATAGTGTGTGGGGAGAGAGGCTATATAGTCTAAAGCTGTGTGTTTGTATGGCTACTAGTATTTGGATGTGGACTGTGTCTTACGGTGCCGGCTGGTGACGCGCTTTAAGAATGCGGATGTATTCTTGTATATTATAGTGAGAGGTCTCTTTGTGGCCCAAAATGGTTTCTGATGTTTCATTGCGTTTATGTCGGAGGGGGGGAGGAGGTGAATTCGGGAAGTCTTACGTCTCTATTAAAAGCGAACTAAGGAAGTTTGGTTATTTATCTAATAGCGGTGTCTATTTTAAGAAAGAAAACTGTTTGAACTAGGATACTTGATCTCTTTACTATCCTGCTTTAGTAGTGTGAAGAGATTGGAGGTCAATTTCTCACTTTATTTGTTAATAGCCATATTGTTCTAGCTGTATATTTTGTATGCAGTTCTCTGCTTGATGTATTTATAAAGATTTAAAAGATGATTTATATAAGGGAATGTGGGATGTGGTAGGTTCCATGCATAAAGAGATTAAGACTTGTTAGTAATATATGGAGCCCGAGTGACGCCATATATTGTTTGTGCGGGGGCCCCTCGCCTCTGATGGCTCATAACTATACTAATACTATACAATATATATAATAACAATATATACTAATAATAAATATTTATACATTTATATTAATATATATATAACATATATTATATATATATATTATAATAATATAATTATAATATATATATATATATATATATATATATATTATATATATATATATATTATAATAGATATATAAAATATAACTTATATTATAAATATATATTATATATATATATTATTTATATTTATAATATATAATATTAATATATTATATATATATATATATTAAATATATATATATTATATATATATTATAATTATATATATAATATATATATAATTATACATATTATATAATAATATATATATATATATATATATATATACTATATATATTAATATTAATATTATTATATATACTATATATTTAATATATATATATATATTATATATATATATATATTTAAATATATATATATAATAATATTAATTATATAATATATATTATATTACAAAGGTCTTCCTATAATTCATATGAATTAATTGTACTTGATAGCGCATATAAAACTTTCGCTCCTTGCGTTAGACAAAGATGAATTTTAAAAGTTGAAGACAACTTATTTGTTTCTTTTTTACATATGAATATTACTATTATTCATTATAATTATTATTATTATCTATATTATTATTATTATGATATATTATATTATATTATGTATTTATTATTATCTATTATTTATAGAAAAATACTTTACTGTGGCTGATAAATTCAGCAAGCATACGAATTACAGAAACTTGAGAGAACTATCAACCCCCGAAATGAAATATCAACGATAAGCGAAGACGATAAAGCGGAAAGGCGAGCACTAGTATATATATAATATATACTATTATATCATATTATATTATATTATATTATATATATATATATAATACTTACTATATACAAATCTATATATAAATATATATATAAATATATATATTATAATATATATATATACTATATATTACTATACCTAAATATGTACTATATAATATATATTATAATCTATCACTTTCTTCCGCTGGACCACCCTCATTCAGAGTTGGCCCACGCCCTCACTAAGTATCCCCCACCGCCGCCCTCCACCAAAGCGTTTTATCTATACTTATACGTATTTATTATATAATATATAATAATACCTTATTAATTAATTTATATATTAATATACTATTATAATATATATATTATCATATAATATATGTATAATATTATAATATATATATATATAACTCTATAATTATATAATTATATATACTACTATATTACTATATCATATACCTATATAAGATATTTCATTATCACTATATACAACTATATATAATATAAGTAATATTATATATATATATAATATATAATACTATATATCACCGGCTTTTTCTTTTTTTAAGTCGTCCCACTACTTCACACAGATAACTAGATAAAGAAGAAGATGACCGTGCAGCAGTCGAAACATAAAAAAAGGGGGAGAAAGCTCCAAAAAATATCCCCTCCCTCCATACCACCCTCTCTCATACCCTTACAGTGCGAGCCGTCATTAGTCCACTCGTGTTCCCAACCGGTTGCCATCAGTCCGGCCTGTCCATTGCTTTCTCCACACTTCTCAACACCTACCCAGACAGACCCCCGCCCACCACGTACAAGAGATCAGCCCCGGCATTTACCTAGAACCCTCTTCATCAACCGCGTAGGAACAAACGGCATATTTGGCTTCTTCTGTATTCGTCTCCATCACCCTAATAACCACCAAATTCACCACCGAGAACGCGTCGCCATGATCCGCCCCGCTTTACAAATACACCCTGACCATCCCCGCCAGCGCCCCCCACTATATAGTGCCCTCATCCCAGTCCTCCCTCCGCCTCACTCCCCAAACCTACGCATTACCTAACTGACACTTACTTCCCCCCGCGTCACCTCCTACCCCTCAGCCTCCTACTCCCCTCCACACACCATTCACTGATCTCACGTCCTCGCCTCGGACCTCCCCACCACCAGCTTCCTCCATAGTCCATTCCCCTCTCACCGCCACATCGGCCCCCCCACCCATCCCCTCTGCCCTCCCACACCCCCGCGCTATTGTATTCTCGTTCCCACTCTCCTGCCTTCCTCCAACTCTTTTCCCTTACTTCACCCCCTCCCTACCCTCCCCTCTCTTAACATCAAAGCTCTCTCACACGCTCTACGCGCCTCTGCACCGGCCACCTCTCCTCGACCCGCCCCTTAATACGACACGTCCACCAGGGCCCCTACCTCCATACCCGTCTCACCCATATTCTCCCTATACACTAACATCCTCATCCTCCAATCTGCTCGCCTCTCTCTCTCCAGTCACGCCACCGCCCTTCCCAAGTTCGCGCTCATTCTAGCCTCACGTCTCCCACTCCCATCTCCCTCCCCTGACCACGCCCTTATCACCGTGACATCCTCCTCTCTACTAGCACCCTGCGCGTACCCGCCTCCCCCAACCCCTTAATAGCGCACTCCACAGCTCACAATCCAACCGCCCTCCTTCCGCACATGCGGACACCCCCACTCCACGGTTCCGCCTACACTCTCTACATCCCCGCATCCCTCCCCCCACCTCTCACCCACTCCTCAACGGCCCACCGATCACTATCAGCCCCCCCCCCTCCCCCCCAGCCATCATCCCCGCCTTCCCCAGAACTAATAGTCCTCCTAATACATCCAACCGCTATCTGCCCTCCCCACACCGCCCTCCTAACAACACCCCACCAAGCTCAGCATGCCTCCGATCCAAACACGCCCCAACGCCGCAAAGTTCTCACGTTCTGTCGCCACCCGTCCTCCACAGCCTCCCGGTTCCCTTGCCCACTCTCCCCCCACCCCTCCCCACCTCCCTACCTAGCTCGACAGACACCCATAAACCCTCCCCCTCCCGCCCACACCCCTGCGAATCGCCCTCACCACCACCCCGCAACCCCCACCCCCACCCCCCACCCACCCCCTCCCCCCCCACCCCACCCCACTCTCCCCCCCTCCCCCCTCCCCCCTCCTACCTCCCCCTCCTCCCCCTCCGGCTCGCATCCCTGACTGCCAGCCCCCACCCACCTGTACCGGCCTCCTCCACCACCTACCCGCCGCCCCACTGAGCTTCCGTAACAGCCCCGACTACACGCTCCCAACCTCACTAACTCAGCAACTCGACCCGCTCCGACCAATGGGTACACCGTACCATCTAAGTTCAGCACTGGCCCGGCCTCGTGATCCTCGCGCCTCATCGATGAGTCCCACATCCGTCACGTCGGACCTAGTGTCCCCGCGCATGCTGCTGCAGCCGTGTCTGCATTGCTACGCCTCGCCTCGCCGTGGTGCCGCTGTCGTAATTGATCAGCAGTGTAATCCTAGGCCTTGGGCCGAGCCCCACCCACCCTCTGCGCCAGTGATGCGGTCCGGTGTCGCGTGTTACGGGATCAGCCGCCCTCACAGCCCACACCTGGACGCACGAGAGCCCTGAACCCTCCTCCACTAAATATCTCCGCCCACTATACAGCGCGCAATGACAGGCCTGACTCAGCCGCGACAAGCGCTCACGAGGCGCAGCCCGACAGCGACTCGCTTAGTTCGCCCACTCCCCGCAGCCTGCCGCCAGAACTATACCCCCTTCACCAGCTTTCGCTGCCCCTTCAAGCGTCAAGTAATCGCTACTCCACCGAATACTACCCATAAACTGACGCTATGTCTGCATGCTGCACCGATAGCGACCGCCCGTACCTGGCGCGCATGCGAACGGTCAACAAAATCTGTCGTCTCCCCCGGCGATCACTGACCACTCACGAAACCATGTCATTGACCTGGCGCACGCCCGTAATGCGAAGATCGGCGCGGGAGAGCTCGCGCTGCCCGACGTAGCCTCAAACGGTGCGGTTGATCCATGTCCTCGCCCAGGCGTCCTGACCTCTTGAAGCGTCCCGAACGCAGGATCGTCTCCACTCCACCTCCGTCGGTCAGTCGTGCCAATGCGTCACCGGAAAATGTTACGTTGACGCTACCCGGTGGCGGCCCATTACGCGCCCCGCCAATACCCAGTAGCGTACGGACCGAATGACGAGCTGTCTGCGCCAATTACACTACCCCCGAACTACTTGCCGTATAAGTTCACCAGATCCCTTGGCAACACCCGTAGCTTCGCACCATACTGCATCCAGCTCCGACCTCACTGACCGTATCTGCTCTCTGGTCTTGATTCTCATCCTTCTGCTCTACTAGCTCGCCTTCAGAGCGGCACGACGCAGTTCTCCCTCCTCTGTCGTCACTCTCTTCAGATCCTCGCTAAACGACGCGCTCTCTTACCATCATCCAATCAACCGCCGCATCCCAAGTAGACTCGCTATGACTAGCTTACGTCCTGACCTGGTACAGACCCTACGTGGACTACGTCGATTGTCCAGCATGTGCGCACCGTAAATCCTATAGACCTCCGGCGTCGGGCTTAAGCCCTCTGCTACATCTTCACTCTGGTATCTCGAAGTCACTCACCTGCTCTGACGCGTCTCTTCCCATATTACTACCCGATGCCTCCTCTACTCCATCCATAAATCCCTCCAGTACTCTCCACAATCTGAAGCCGTACATCCCATGCAATCTTCCGTCAATCACTAGCTCATTTCTATGATTTGTCTCTGCTCACTCATCCTATAAAGCGTGCTCTTCCTCCACCCTGCTGCCCATGCCAAGGCTCATCAGGTGACGGCTTGTCTTCTCTTTCTACTCTCTCTCCAAGCTACCATTCCTTCTCATCGTTCTCTCTGGCTCTCGCTCCCTCAATGCGCTCTCCGTTCTTCTCTTCTTCTGCTCATCTACCTGCTTTCCTCTCCTACGGGATCCTCATCTCGTGCTCAGCTCGTTTCTCCCTCCTCTTCCCTTATCCTCTCTGCATTCCCATACACCTCCTTCTCTCCCTGCGTCTACTCGACCATCTGCTCCCTCTCTCTCCTGCTTTCTCGTCTCCTCTTCTCCAGTCTCTCTCTCTCTGCTCTCTCTTCTGCTCTCTGCTCTCTCTCTCTGTCTTCCTACTCTCTTCTCATGCTCCATCTCTCTTCTCCTACATACGTCTCGTGCTCTCTCGCTCTCGCTCTGCTCCGCGCTCTCTCTCTCTGAAAGACTTGCTCACCACGGTGAATCTGCATTCTACATCTCGCTTTCGCCGATATTTACCGGCTTTGTGCGGTCTTGTGGCTTCCCCTTTACTTTCCATCTTCTCTGTCTTTCTAACTAATCTCTCCTCCTTCTCTCTCTCCTCATGCTCTCCTGCGCCTGCCTGCCCTCCCTGTTCCCCTTCCGCGCCTCCTCTCTGCTCTCTTCCAGCCTCTTTGATCTACCTCATCCCACAGTCCGCAACTCGTCTCTCATCTCTCCTCTCCTTCCTTCTCTCTCGTCGCTCCCTCTCGTATCATCACATACTCCTGTACTCTCTCTCGTCCTCTCGTCTCTCTCTCAATCCTCTCTTCTCTCCTCATCTCTCTCTCTCTCTCGTCTCTTCTCTCTCTCTGGCTCTCCTCGCGTCATCTCTCATGCTCCGCCGATCGTCTCTCATCTCCCTCTCATCTCTGACTCTGCCCCATTTCCTCTCTTGCTCGCTCTCCGTCTCTCCTGCGCTCATCTCTGGGGCATCCCCTCTCTCTCTCTCTCCTCGTCTCTCTCTTTCTCTCTCTCGCTACTCTCTCCTCTCTAACCTCTGCTCGCGTCTCTACTCTCTGTTTCTCCGTCTCGCTGTCTTTCTCTCTCGAACTCCATCTCTCTCATCTCGTCTCTCTTCGTCTCTCTCCCGGATTCTCTCCATCTCGGTCTCTCTCTCATCGATGTGGCTGCTCTGCGTCTCTCTCATCTCTCCTTTCTCCGTCTCTCTACTCAAGTCTCTCTCTCGCTCTCTCTGCTCTCTCTCTCTCTCTCTCTGTCTCTGCTCTCTCTCTCTCTTCTCTCTCTCTCTATATAAATATACTATATATACTATATGTATAAATATATTAATATATAATTGTTTATAACCATATTTATATTTTTTTTTTCATTTCTCTTAGGAAATGTAAGGATCCGCTGATATGATTTCCCAATCCGACAGTCAAGATGAATGGAGGAGATAAGTAGGGATAAGAATGACCAAAGAAATCGCTCGCAACCCAAACACAATCCTGCAAACTGATCCTGAGATTACTTGTGACCGGTAAAGTACGTTCAAGATTGCAAGTTTATCCGGATATTTTACTTTTTTTTCAATTGAAAGTCCTGGATCGGATTGAGTGAATGTTGTTGACACTAAGTATTCCGAGTGAATATATTTGGAACAGGTTTTTTTTTCTACCACTCCTTTCTTGAAAGTAAGCTGTTGAATTTCCTACTTCTCATCTTATCCTCCATTAATACACTCTCTCCACTCCTCGTATAAGAGGGATAGCACGCATTCAATATCTTGATGTCCTCCAAAATTTGGTAGTCATCTTAAAATCAATGTACATTCCTTTATCGTCTCCGTCGATGATCGTATGCTTTTAAGTGTATTATACTGACCAAGAATCGAAAAATTGCGAAGTTCTGTGGCTAGTTTTTTTTTTTTTTAGCCCTAGTCCTTGTAGGGACGAGTATGTCACATCAGCTGTAACGGTCGCGAGAAGACGAGGCCAAGCCCAAGGCAAGGGGGGTTAAAACTCTCGTATCTCCGCGGACCAAGCAAACCAGTTTGGTGAAACTGGGACCCTCTTTTGTTTGGCCAGCCCGCAGTCTACCTAGCGCTTTTACTATAGAATAACTTTTATTAATAAACTATCGGATGGTACTTGATATATATAGACATATGATATATATAGTTATATACTATATATATATAATATATATATATATATAGTATATAGATATATATACGATATATATTATATACGGTACCTATATATAATATAATATATATATATATATAAATAGCTAGCATATAATATATTAGAAAATGAACAGTCTGGAAGCAGGCATGACGATGAGGACTTACAAGGGATAGGAAGCGCGAAGGTTAAAGAATGAGAATAAGGGTAACCTGCCCAGAATAATGATGAATAGGGATGGTGCTTTTGGTAGACTGATGACCATGGATGTCTGGGCCCGGAGTGTGTCGAAAGAAGCAGTCTTCTGTAAAATCTGCACTCATAATGCAGTAATGGAAGACGGGTGGATGAGCTGAAGGTGTGTGGGTTGTAATGCGTGCGCACAGAAGGGAATAGGTATTTATGGGGATGAGAGGTTAATTAGCACGGAGGCAGGGTAGATGAGGGTTAGAGTGAAGAAGTTTGAAAAATTCGGTAAATCTGCAGTTATAGATGAAGATTTACTGGTGCCAATCATGATCCAAGAAACTAACGCGAGATCGGTGGATTGAGTTAGGATTGAGAGTTGTGTAAGTAAGAGCGTTTATGGAGGTATAGTTCCAAGGGATTGGAGGAGAGCAGTAATAGTACCCTTATATAAAGGGTAAAGGAGTAAAGAACTGTAGCAAACATTATAGGGGAATTATTTGATTGAGTGTTGTAGGGAAGCATACTATGCTGGTTATTTTGTCTACCAATTGAAGCGAAGGGTGAAGGACTGAATTTGGTGAAGAACAAGGTGCGTTTCAGAGTGGGTAGAGGATGTGTGGATCCAAACATTACACATTGCAAACAAATGATTGAGAAACTGGAAGGAGAAAAAGAAGTAAATTGTATTTAGGTTTTATGGCATTTGCACAATCGTTACTGATTAGTGCCCGTTAATAGGGAAGCTCAGTGTATGCAAGGTGTGTAGTGTTATATGGGTGTTAGTGCGTAGGCTTCTGAATGAGATCAACAGAGATATGTGATTGAGATCAGTTGAGGGCTGCGAGTGCGTGTGTGAGAATAAATCGTGTCAAAGGTGATTGGTCTTATATTAATAACGGAGTGAGACAGGTGTGGTGTTTTTTGTTTCCTTGGGTTATTCCAATTTGTATTAAGAAATAAACGGATGAGGTTATTGAGCAAGAATTAGAGGTTAGGGTGGCAGGAAATGGTGTTAGAATGATGGATGGAGAATGGAGATGAATGGAGGGTGCCCTATCTGATTATAGTGCGGCATCGATTTAGAGTTCTGTGTGGGTGAATCTTGAGATGAGGTTTGAGGATTCCGGGTAGAGAGATTTAGCAGCGGTATGTAGGACATTAGCGAATATAGAGACAGGTAAAAAGCCACATGGTGGGCCTATCGAGACGATGTCCCAGTCAGCCCACTACCCAAACATGCTCGCATGCAAATCCACAAAGCACACCTGGGCTTGTCAATTTGTTGAACTACAAATCCACCAATTTTGGGCTTTAGTCAAAACTATTGACGTATATAGAAATAGCATACTCAAAGATTAACTAACTAAGCTTATGTCACACATGGCATCTAACTAAACTATATCACAACTAAAAACCGCGCCAATTTGGCTTGCTCAATATATTATACTTTGCATTCCCAAGCCCATCCATAAACGCGAATCTAACCTTTCGTGTAAACTGTTGCAATCGAGTCACACTCAACAACCTCCGTGGCAAACCATTCCAAAAATTTAACAACCCTATGACTGAATGCATGCTTTCTTATATCGAAGATGGCATGCTTCTTCTTAATTTTTGCTTATTATGCCCCCTGGTTCACGGCTCTGTCCAGTGTGTCTACTATAAGAGAATTTATCTAAATAGCTGGTATTATTCAAAATAGTAAATTTTTTGTAGCACTGGCTGTATTCATGTCGCCCTCTGAGAAATCGCCTACTTCTACAGAAACATTGGGCCTAACGAAGATCCTTCGCCTCTCCTCAGTAGCTCGTTACCTCTCAAACCCAGAATGGCATCCTTGTTGCTCTACGTTGCAGCTCTTCTCTAGCCATATCTAGAGTCTTTCTTGTAATATAAGGGCCGCAAACTTGTGGCACAGATACGTCTAGTTAATGGCCTAAATGCGTATTATACCAGTTTGACTTATTACTTCCCCTTGCTCTTGTAAAACAACATTGCGATTTATTTATGTTAAACAGCATTTTAGCTTTATTTCTAGCTTCGAAACACTGATTAGCTACGTTCTAAATTACTGCTTAATAAATCACACCCTAAATTTAGCAACATCCACAGACTAAAGCCAATCCCATTCATATCGTAGTTAAAACTTTTATTTTGAGTAACCTAGGTGAAGAACCTTACACTTTTTTACTATTAAAATTCATTTGCCACTTATCTGCCCACCAAGAAGTTTATCAAGATCATTTTTGAATCTGTTAGCATCCTTCACGTATTCCTAAACTGAGGTGGCCACTCTTAGTATCATCTGCCAAACTTAGAAACCTTGCATTTAAGTACCTGGTCTAGAATCATTTACATATTATATATATATATAATATATTATAAGAATAATATTATATAGTAGATATAGTGATAGTAGATATATGAGTGAAGGGGTTGGTGTAGTATACTATAGTTACGTATTATATATATATATATATATATAGTATATATATATATATGAGGAACAATAGTGGCCCCAAGCACTGAATCGCCTGTGGGACACGCACTGCTTCACTATTTTCCATGATGATGTATTCCCATTTAGTTGTACACACTTTCGTTTCTATTTCGCAACCCACTCTTTTCAATTCCAAAAACATTGTACCAACTCCCCGTATACCAGCATTGCAATAGACCGTATTTATCAGCGTCAGCCTCTATGGTGGGGCGAACCTCATGATCAAAAGCTTTACTAAAAGTCTAAAGCGATACAGATATCAAACTAGGTTATGCTCCTCGGGGTCGATATACGTTCAGTGAAATGTATTCTCCATAAAATTCTAAAAGTGTTGTGCTGACAATGAGACCCTACCCTTTTCTGAAAACCGGTTGCTGCGTGGAGTCATACACATACCTTGTCTACTGCTTCTGAAATATTGTCTCTATATGGACCTTTCAGTAAACCTTTCCAGACGCTTTCACAAACCAGAGCATGTTAAGCTAACTGGCCTATAATTTCCAAATCTTCGCGCTTCACATACCGTTTCTTTTTAAATAGGCGACACAGCAGTATAGCCATTTTCATCCATCGGTATCCCGCTCACAAAATTGCTATAGATTCGCTTAAAAATCATGCAATAGCGAGTCGCGCGTTTGCATATGCTTAGTACGTACCCTCTTTCAGAAGTTCGTACCATCAGTTATTACCCATGCAGGGCCTGCAGCTTTCCCCACTTGTGGTCGAATGATGTTTCTACACCTACAACGTCGCCTTACCTCCACTTCCTCCTCCTACATCAAATGTTCACAATTGCTGTAAGTCCTATGTGTCTACCTGACTCCCAACGACTCCTCTTAGTCCCCACACCGCTCCATATCTAATCTTCCTCACTGCTCACACACACCTGAACGCCACCACTCACCGCCACCCTCTCCGGCATGAATTGACCACACTTTCACTTAGTCTGTACTCACTAAATCTTATTCATCAATTTTAATTGCGACCACCATCGGGTGCTGCCCTATTCGCTTCACTCTTTACATTGTATACAAAAGCTAAAAAACCTTCTTCAGATTCGTTATTTACTATTCCTAGACTAAACTTAATTCTGCCCCTGCTCTTTGCCTATGTCTGTATTCGAGTTCGGTTAAGTGTCATTTCTCCCCCACCCTGTGTTCACCTAGAATTTTTACTAACTCCATCTTCCCCTCTTACTACCCTTTGACTACTCTCTCTCAAAAACAATCTACGCTTTGTCATTAATTTTCTCTCTCTATCTCTCGTATCTCCCACAAACAGGTTTTCTCCTTTGCGCACCTAATGTTTACTCTTCCTCAAAAGCATACCTTGACTGACCTATCTCGTTAAATTCTGCCTTAAAATGTTCCCACCATTGATAAGAACGAGTTTTGGTCGTTTAAACTCTTCTGATCCCACCGCTAGTTGTAGCTAAGCAATTGTCTCGAACATGTGGTAAAGATCCGCCCCATTCGGGAAATCTCAAGAGCTGTTTCCTTAGTTAACTTGCATTTGGCCCAGACTATTACGATTCATAGTTAAATCATAAGTTATATTATCGGCGTCACTTGAAGTCGCTAGAATTCTCCTCAGACGTCTAACCTCCTCATCCACCAAACTTTCTGGCACGTTTAGTTACCCCGCAATATTAAGTCTAAGCTGCATCGCTATCTCTGCTGGGTCCTTGGACCATCTGGGGTCAAAAAGTATCTAGGTATACAATGTTATGAATGCAGAAACTACAATATGAGGACCAGTATTAGAACAAGGATTCCGCAATGAATGCCGGGAAAATTTAAAATCACCCGTTATGAGCATGATACCATTTTCTTTACTGTGGGCGATGCTCTGCCTCGTATTCTCTTTCCACAATTTTCCACGTCCTAATTCGGCTTGACAGTCTGGCCAGCACGAGGTCTATAAAATGCCCGCTATTCTAAAGTGATTCTATTGTAGTGATGGAAGAATTCTACCGCACACCGATTCAATATTTTCGATGATTTCATTTAAGAGTCAGCTCATTAGAACAGAGTTGGAAATATTGCTAATTTAACATAAAGCGCCACACCAACCACCCTTCTTTCCTGTACGCTGGTATAAGTAAAATGAATATCCGTCTATTTCATTGTCTGCTAAGGAGGGTCTCCATATGAAGTTCTGCCAGTGACGCCATGGCGCGTCAGGTTATGCAGATAAATGTCTAGAAGTTCTCATGTCGGGTTGTATAACTAATCAGCTCGACTGTGTTTTAGTTCTTAGAGGCATGAGCATGTTGTGTAAAACATTATGAGTCGAAGAATGCTGTTATTATTGATTATGCATCATCATTATTTGAAACCTTGTAACGAAAACTACTTATTATCTCCCCACTATTATAGTTGACCATTGGCTGCTAGTTTGTATTAGTTTTTGCCAGCCGACCCCCAACTTTTACCGTAGTTTTTGTGCTAAACAGTCTCCAAACTGGGCTGTACTGGAAGAGCTCAAGCACCTTTACGACTCAAGTGAAAATCTCCATCGTGGCTGCAAGAAAGATCTGGTTATCCAGAGAATTGCGTCCCACACAATCCAAGAAACCTAATACTTTTCTGAAGAAACATAATCCTAACCCTTTCATTTACACCGAAAGCCCTACTTTCCCATTGCTGACCTGCACCTAACCTAGGAAAAATCCCAGAAATCATGTACCTTTTGCCACTAGCTTTCATCTTCTGAAGCCCAATCTCCTATAATCTGCTATTTATTCTCTTCTGACCTTCTGATGTCCTCATCCTTGTTACCCACGATGCACAAGCACATCTGAGATCGAACATTTGTAGAAATCAATTCTCTATCTCATCCTTATCGACCGTAGTCACTCACTTTGGCACCTGGATAACATACAGTTACTCTGAATCGTTTCTTTTTATTCTTTTGAAAAGTTCTATCTAGGTATCGTGTCATCATAGAGTCTCCAATTACCAATGTTTCAGTCTTCCCTTTCAGAAAACTCAACCGATTGACCGATTGGGCACTCGTGCTGATCCCTCCCCATCTGGCGAAGACAGTAGCGAACCTGTTACTCTGCAGGTCAGCGGGCTGACTGACTTTCGGAGATCCTCAATCTTATAAATGTTTATTTCTGAGTTCCTAGCAACTACGTATATTCATCTTGCCAGACCTATGATCAACGTACTTTATTCCGTATTTCCCTGTCATCTTCCTGCCTAGGTTGGAATCACGTAATTCCTGCTCTGTACGCCTAGGGTCCCGCTCACCGCTCCTCGACCTCGACCATTCCCTACTAACCTGTTTTCCTACACAGCTATTCCCTCCTTTCTCACACGTCAAATACTTCTTCTTTGCAAATCCATGCCCATATCTTCACTCAGAGATTTCCTTCGCTTAACAAACACAGTTCTCTGCGGATTCGAAAACAACAAAACAGGCAGGCTATCCACAGTATTCACCTCTTCACAGTCCCACCAGTCTATCACAGCAGAAGGGCATTAGCATACTTTAAAGTTGATTAGTTGAGCCTAACGTAACCGTGTAACCTATTATTTTGACCAACTACAGTTATAAAATCACGTAAAGCCTAAAGAAGAAATAAGAACTAATCGTCTTTTAAACATAGATTAAAAAATTGAGAACAACAAGCCTTAAACTTATAGCTTAAGCCTAGGTCGAGGGATATATAAAGAGGTGTATAAGGGTAGGCTTAACTGCTAGTCTGTGGACTTGGAAAACCTAAGTAATTCAAAAATTATCACTAAATCTAAAGTAAACAGTTAATGAGAAGACTGTATTTGAAATACAGAAAATCCTATTTAAGAATCCAAATAAACCCGGACACAGAAAACAGTAAAACTCTTACCTATGTTAGCCTAGGGTTTAGAGCTTATTCAAATTTAGAATTCAAGATCTTACCTATGTTAGCCTAGGGTTGTTAGGCGTATCGAAATATTAAATTATCACAAATAATATAAGCAATTGTTAATGAGCTGTTAGTTACAATCACACAACAGTAGTGTAATTAGATGTACACAACCACTGAATTTGCTTTACTAAATTCACCTTCTCAAGAAACGACAGAATGTCATATAGTTAAGATTGGAGAGCAAAGAATTTAAACACAACCTCACTCGCAGGCTCACGGCATAAAACATTGTAAAAGGAGGGCCTGAAGTAAGCCGTAGGAGGATAAGAGTGACAGGTGTATGGTTGGGAGTGAGAGAGACGTAGCGCCTCAGTGTGAAGTTATGTGTGATGATGTTGAGCAGCTGGAACAAGAGTGTGAGTTTAAATAGTTTGGAGGGTAGTTGTGTTGGATGAGAAGGGGAAACGGATGATTGAGAGTGTAGTAGGAAAGGTAAGTGATGGCAGGAAGGTGGCGCTGGTGCGAATGTAGAAATCCGTTGATTGGGGTGAATGTGAAGGGACTGAAGTCTTTGAGTGGCGCTAGGAGTCCTTACGATGAGGTATGTTGGTACTGTGTTGATGTGTATGGGTAGTGAGAGTATGGTCCTGGAATAAGGAAGTATAGGGATCTGAAAGCTCAATGTGGTTCAGATGGAGCAATCGTTTAGGGGCATGCTAGGTGGATGAAAAGAATTATAAAGTGAGGGAATGAACGTATTACGAGAGTTGTGTGGTGTGAAGGAAAGGTGGTTAAATGAGAGAATAAATGAAGAGTATGTTGAGATGGGTTTGGTCATGCTGGAAAGCATGAATGAAAGTCGGTTGGGTAAAAGCGAATGTATAGTGGAGAGTGTGGTTGGGAACCGAACCGGCTTGGCGAGACGAAAAGAGAAGAGTGGATCTGAGGTCGGTGAAGACGAATGTTGCTTGAAGGAAGAGAATGTGAGGTTTGGAGAGGCGAGAATAAAGGTGCGCGATTATGAGAGAATGGCGGGTTTTGTGATCGGTGGGCATGGGTTGGTGGCCCAGCCTGGGCCAGGGTACTGAACCCTTCATTGACCGATTACCATAGTGAGGGTCCGTCGCGGGTCCCATGGATGCTCATTTTTTTTTTTCTATTTGAGTTTTAGTTTGGGTGGATTTCTCTCGTCGTGTTGACGAGCTCGTGCACTAAGTTAATTGGTACAGAGGGGGCAGGTAGGCTGGCTTTCTTTTCGACGTTTGTCATGTTCTCCTGACTGCTTGTTCTTTTCCCGGTATGCTTGTAGCGCACCCTGGTAACCCGCAATCTTGGGCAAAGAGGAAGAATGAGGAAGAAGAAGAAGGATATTACCATTCCATTATGGGTTAGGGTGTGTCTGTCTGGTGCTACTCCAGAATCCTTCTCCAGAACGTCCTTCCTGTCGTTTCAGAATGTTCGTTCCTCCCTACTTCTGTCTATGCGTCTTCCGTCTGTTGTTCTGATAGCGGCCGGCACAGGATTCCATCCATATTCTTCCTCGTGTCGTTCCTGCGGGCGTCTCTCCCTTTCTGTTCTCCAATCCAGCTCTCTCTCTCGAAATCTCTGCCCCTTCTTCTTCTTTGTTCGACGTGCTTCAAACCATCTTACTGGTTATTCTCTACGAATGCCAAAAACATGTTGCTTACTCGCCAGTCTGCTCTCATCAGCTGTCGCTTCCGCTCATTGCAGTTCAAAACTACATGTCTAAGCACCCTCATCTCCTCCGTTTCTATTCTGATTTTTTGCTAAACCGTATGTATAATAGATGATATAGTATAATATATAATATATTATATATATATATATCAGTATTAGTATGATATAAATATAGTATATATATAGTATGATGATAGTATATATATATATATCATAGTATATATATATATATATATATTATATATTATATATATAGTATATATATATATATATATATATATGATATATATATGATGTAGGGATATACCGGTACAGAAAAGAGGTGATACGATAACTCTATTTCTTTAGGTACCGGTTCCGGATAGCCGATACTTAAGTTAAGTATAACTAAATACACAGTAATAGAGATGGAACTTTTGTGTACTTGCTAGGCCAACTCCAGGATTGCATTCCCTGTTACAACCGAATTTACTGTCATTTATTGCGATATTTGGTTGGTGCCCAAATATATTTGATTTTATAATGAAAATAGTATCGTTAAGTGAGATAATAAGTGCAAATATGTAATGATTGAATGAACTTGTTTATGTTATGTGTTTATTATTCATAAAATTTATACCGCTTCCATTTTCCAGTAAGTATTAACAAAGTTTAACGCTACTAGGCTTTTATGTTTTAAACATGATTACATTTACAAAGAAGTTCGTATATAACTAAGGCTGATAATATAAAGAATAAAAAAATAATGTGGGAAAGAGAGAGACGCTCAATTAATCACGCTGCAAACAGACAAATAAAAAAAAGACGCTATTCTCAAACTGACATAGATAATGAATATACTCCTTTAAGAAAAGATAGATATCATTCAATACTCAAATTCAAGAATTCTCAAATTGCTGATGCAGAAGAAACATTAAGCTTTCACTTAGTATCTGGCGAGAGTCACTGTTTCCTGTTTGGGTGTTAGCATTCCCACCTACAATAAACAATACGCGTCGCTCTCGGACTGATGACGAGAGGGCAATGATAACGTATTTGCTTGCAAGCCTGGCATCCATAATGAAACCTTGGCCCATTTTCATGCCAACCACATGAAAGATTCTCTTCTGTAGCCGAGCATCGTCCATGTTTTCGTAGAGCCTCGTCTCCTCTTTCACAGATTTGCAAATTTGGAATTATCTTTGCTGCCTTGATAACTGATCTCTTCTAGTCTTTTCGATGGCGGTTTCCTTGGTGTAATTTCCTGTTGACAGCGTAGAATGAGGAATGTCAATTGCAATTTCGGCCATGAAGGTTTATCAAAAAGTCGCTACTATCCACAATCGCTCTTCATCGTTCGAGTAGGTTTATTTGTGAAAGGCCACCAGTTCGTCACAGGTCAGTGGCGTGTGTGGTTCGAAGGGGTTGCTGATAAGCGGCTTCACTTTCTGGTGAATCTGATTTTCTTTTTTTTTGTGTCGACTCGAGCGAAGAAGGCTCCTCGGTGTCGATGGCCTATTTGAAAATGCCATTCTGAGACAGTGCGTTCACCGGTCGGAGGATGCCATTCTGGTGGGGCTTCAGCTTAGCTTAATGAGAGATTCAGATTAGGAACCTTTTATTTTATTGTTTTTTGATATAGTGTCACGCGCCGCTCACGGCCGAACCCTATTTTCAAGGGGAGGGGGTGTTGAAGCGCCTCAAAAATTCATCTAACCCAAATTACGCAGATGAGCACAGAGGCAGGCTTTAAGGTGAGGGGATTAAATTTTCAGCAGAAGACACAGAAGATGGAAGAGAACACACAGAACAGAGGGCAGGAAGAAAGGGAACCCGCAGCGAACTAGTCGGAGAGTGACGGTGAATATCAACACAACGACTCATGTGCCGAACACGAGCATGCCCCTGTGTGGTACGAGGGCGTGCGTAAAGAGTGGGGTGTACGGCGAGTTGGAAAAGTTGCCTCGGAGGCACTGTAGCCGCTACAAGATACGCTACAGAAAGAGGTGTAAGGAGCACCAACATGCGCCGCCGCAAGGATTAGAGGTTAGTGCAACTAGAAAGTACTAGCCGACAGTTTATAAGGCCTTGTTGGGCTTCGTGTCTCCGAGCCCTATACCAGAAAGCCGGATGAAACCAGGACCCCCCCCCCCTCCAGAGAAAGGGCGGGATGAGCCCCTTGAGTAGCTGGAGTAACTGAGAAGAGGAAAAAAAAGATCCCGTAGTCTAAACAGGAACTCCCAGTTATCTTTGACGGGGCGCGGCCTGAGCAACCGGTTGTGATGTGAGGCTGAAGGATGTTTATATGTGTCAACAGTGAGAGGGCGAGAGAACCGGGCGAAGAGGAGTAAGAAAGTTAGGTGTGTCTTAGAGAGGTAGATTTGCAGAAGTTGGGTTTTGAAAGGAATTAAGGATTTGCACAAGGTGAGACGGGCACCTCCACCCGGATAATTCCTATCCCTAGGATCAGCGAGAAAGATTCGAGAAAAAGAGATAAGATAAGAGGCAATTCTATAGAAGAAAGAGGGAGCAAAAATTGAAATGAGGTTGAAGAATTGAAGTTTCGAGTCATCAGCATATGAGTGGATAGAAATAAAAATGTTCAAGTGAGAAGATCATTAATGGAAGGCAAGAATAGAGGAGGAGTAATAAGACAGAATTTTGATGGAATACCAACAGTGACAGCAAAACCTGAAGAAGTCTCCCATCAAAAAAACAGCCGATATGGAGCGATTTGAAAGAAAGCTTAGACATACACTAAGCAGCGAGAGAGAGAAGGGAAATCCAAAGGCAGGGGAGCTGGGAAGAGCAGCGACGGCATTGCCATTACCGCTGTCAAATGCTGTTGGAGTATGTCGAGCGGCACCACGCAGGAGTCTCCGTTCGGTAGTTCCTAAGAGCAGGATGGGCTATAAACTTTAGTTGAAATGTCGAAAAGCTGATTTCCAAGTTTGAACTCGAGCGCGCCGAAGCCGTACTGAAACGATAGGAAAGTAAGGAATGGGATTCCAGGATTGTCTAAAGTAAGTTAGAGTTGAGGAAGGGGTTCAAAGTATCGTTAGATAGAATACAAGTTAGAGCTATGAGGGCGATAGTCAGTTAGGAATTATCAGAGCGGATTCGCTTTGTTTCGGAATAGGTGTGGATATGATGCGCGCTTCCAACAGCTGAGGGAAGTGCGTAGTATTGAGGCGAAGAGAGATATAGTGAAACGAGGGGCGGGGGCAGCACGAGAAGCACACTCCCTCCAAAAACTCGGCGAAGTAATGCTATCCGGCCACCACTCATCTACGATGTCATAGATCTTCAGAGCCCATGCAGCCCGATCAAATGTAACACAGCGCGCTGGCAATGGGAAAAACTTTCTGATCTCTATGAGAATTGTCTTACTTGTCCATGTATTTTGGTTGCTGCTGAATTCGAAACACATAAACTCCATTTCCCTCCGATCACGTAAGGTTTTTCTCACAAATCACGCTTTAATCATTTTCTTAGTTATTTTCTCTTTGCTGTCTTTAAAGGCTGTGTTTACACTGTGTTGGTAGGTAAGTGTCTTAAGAACAAATATTTAAACAAAAAAAAGGGTTTTCAAAAAATTTAGGGACCGTGTCATTATATATATATTATTATATATAGTATATATGAATATATGATATATAGATATATATATAAGATATAGTATAGGGGTATATAGTATATTATATATATATATAGTATATTAATATATAGTAGTATACTATATATTAGGCTGGAGGATCGTCAGGAGGAGAGGTATATATATATATATAGTATATATATATATAGTATATGTATAGTAGTAGTATTATATATATAGATATATATATATCATAGTATATATATTATATATCATAGATATATAGTATATATAATATATATAGTATAAGTATATATATATATATATATAACGTGTGTCGCACTACGAAAACGATACTTGATGTTCCTGTACCAACTCCACCAAGTTCGTTAGATGATTTTGCCGACATCTTATGATACTGGAAGCTGAAGGGAGCAGTTCTGGGTGAAGAGTTTTAGGGTTATGAACAACGAACTGCAATTGTTCTACACAACCAATAATTGAAATGACTTGTGAGAGATTTAGATCTACGGAAGGGAGTTAGCGAATTGTTAGGCTCAAGGCTGAAAGGGAACAATTTATTAGCTACCAGGCTCAGCATCATTTTCATGGGTATAGAAAAAAGATGGAATGAGCTTTTCGTTCCAGTGACTGTTGTCTCAGAAGAAGAGGTGAACTAGTATTCTGCAAGTGAATATCACTGGGCTGTTAGGTGATGTTCAATGTAAACTTGTGATGTAAAGGAGTGGAGGTTGTTTACTGATTCGTCCAAACAAAGTCTAAAAGCGGTCCTCCTTCATAATGGCAATAAGTGTTGCCTCAGTACAGGTTGACTCATTCTGTTTATTCTGAAAGACAGTTACAGAATCTAGTATGTATTTGTCGAAGTTAAGAATATAAGGACCATGAGGTGGGACTAGGTATGTGGAGCATTTGAAAGTTGACTTTGCGCGATGGCTTCTAGGACAGCAGAGGCGGGTGTTACACCAAATAGCCGGTGTTTCTTGTGTGAAGTGGACGAGTCGAAACAAAGCCAGCATTGGATACAAAAAGAGTTGGACGAGGAGATCTGGGTTGGAAATTGGAATAACGAACCCGTCGTGAAAGGAAAACCTTGTGGCCCAAAGAACGGTTACGCCTTGCCTCGCACTTCAGAATCAAACTTAGCATGAAGTGAACGCAGCTTACAAAGAGCTCGTCGTCTAGAAGGACAGGCGGGGAATGGCTTTCAAAGTACCTAAGGGACAGGAATTGCCGCTTGCATTCATCCGAGTCGTGCCAAAAATTAAAGAAGGGGAATATTTGGGTCGGGTGCGTTGGATATTGGAAAACTAGATGAAAGACCACAGTTTGAAACGGAAGAATGGATGTTAGAAGAAAGAAAGTTGCATGGCCTGTGCATTCAAGCGATAGTAGTAAGTATAGTCTTTCTTGGAGAACAGAGTTAGAAAGACACAAATTTCGAAAAACAATCGTCGAAGAGTATGCCCTACAAAATTTGAGAGAACGGGTGTTCAGATGAAGCCCGTTAGCTGCACTTTCCTTCATTCTCGAGATGGACCGCTTTCCCCTCACCCGTCCATTTGTCTCCGGCTCTCCTGGCGTTTTCTTTCACCAAGATGTGAAAGAAATAGAGAGGAGGTACCAGGGTCGCTGGAGAATACAAGTGATGATAGCGGACGTAGCGGCTGGGGTGCTTTCCGAGAAACTGAAGTGAAGCAAAACATGTAAAAGGGAAAAAGTCCATGAAAAGTGAAGCTTTCAAAGATCAGCCGGGAAACACGGCTACGTACTGCGGCTGAGTAAGTCGACGTTTAAATTTGCGCGCCTTGGCTGATTAATTTTGAAGGTTTCATTTTCATATATTTGTTTTACACATATTTTTCACCTTCATATACCGTATTTACTTGGTCAAATTTGAAATAAATTGTGTTATCCGAATTTAAAACACGTTTGTACATTAACATCAGTGGTGATATTATGTTACTGTTGTTTCCTTCGATGACTTGTGCATGCGTTTTTGGTGTGAAGAAAAATCCTTAGCGTGGTAGAGAAGAACACTGCTGTCATATTTTGGGATTTCAGGCACATTCAAAAGAAACATAAAGTTCAAGAGTTATTTTTTTTCAATCATAAAAAGAATTCATAAAAATGCGAGGCCTGTGAATTCATAGGATAAAGGCATAGGATCACTCTGAGAGGAGAAGGAGGAGGAAGAGGAATGCCGAGAGACATCGTCCAGGGTTGAAGTGTAGAGGGAAAGATGAGGAGGCCAAAGGATTGTCCTTTTCAGTTTGGATGTATTAGGCAGACAGAACCATCCAGAGCGAATAAGGAGGAGGAAAGGGATGAGTGTTGACCGAAAATTGTGTCGAGATGTTTGTTGGCCAGAGGCCGAGAAGAGATTTGGCAGTAGAAGGACCAGAGAGGTCAGCGCCATTCTTTTAATAAAAGTCGCGCTGTTGCTGGGCGTCCGAAGAGTTCACCTGAAACGAGGTTCAAGGCTGGAGATGGAAAATTTGCAAGAGTGGATTGCGGGAGAAGCGAGAATTTTTCCACCCCCGCATAGTGCAGCGTGTCGTCTAGCCTGAATTGGCCAGGAAAACAAGCGACGGATCGACCATGGAGTTTTGAAGGCAAAAGATGTTAGTCGAGAAGGAGATGAAGCCTTGGCTCATCCGATCAACGATTGTACAGCTCCCACTTTATCGGCAGAAAAGCTGAATCATGCTTTGCAGATTTAAAGGCAGTCACTCCAAGTTATAGTTAGTGGTTAGAAAGCAAGCGCGAGATGGCCCCCAAATCGGCGCCGATCGAAAGTGCGCAGAAAAACCGCATTAGGGCAGCATGGAGTGTTGTGTGAGGAAAGTATGAGTTTAATAATTAGAGAGATAATAAGGTGTGGTGGTCAGAATGTACCGATAGCGAGCGAGTGGTGCTATTTGATAGAGAGAAAGGGGCTAGTGGTGAATACATAGGTCAAGTGTGTTCAAAATTATTGGGGACGATCCTGGAATGTGTGTAGGTTCTGTTAATTTTAGTTGCTCTCAGAATCGTTGAGAATACAGGAATGATTCGGCTTCTCCCACGCATAACGATCAGGTAATGCAGAGGAACTCCTATCCATTCAGGCTGTTGTGTACAGTTGAGATCCCGTAAATAGGAGGACGCGTCGAGTGAGGTTGGGAATGAGAAGATCGTAACAGTTTCGTGAGAAGGTAGAAAGATATCAAAAAAGGCATGAAAAATTTGTTCCTGTTAGCAGAGAAACAGTTAGAAGAAGCACAAGAATTATTGTACGCTGGAGAGAGAAAGATTTTAAGCACCAGAACATCGAAGAGTTAGGAGCATTCGAAGAGTTTCTCGCGAGGCGCTGGTCATAGGAAGTGTGTTAGTGTTAGACATAGCGACGATAACTCCCACGCCAGTCAGACGGGAAATAATAAAATAAGTGGTATAGTGAGATATATTAAACGAGTTAGAGGATAAGATTCTTAGGCCAGTCTGGGTCTCGAGACAAGAGGCAAAGTACTAGGGTTGAGCTAGAACGTGGGGGTATCACGGATTGCCAGAGTTAGAGTGAAAGTGCAGCAGCCAGCGATCGTTGGTAAAGTCAATGAGAAGCCCGCGGCCTTATGCAAATCTACTAGACCATCTACACACATAAAAAAAAAAACAGACAGGAACAAACAGACAAAAAACCAAAGGAGAGAAGGTGAGGGACAAAGATTAATCGGTTACTCTATAAAAACCTAAGATATTTACAGCAAATATCCTAAAGATATGAATTATCAGGGAATGAGGTCTTAAAAACACTCCGCGCACTCACACACACTCGACTCACGAGAATTGCGCTACGAAAAGAAAGAAAAAAAAATACTATTGATCAACAAAAAAGTGGAAGCTTAAATCTGTAGTAAATTATGATAATGGCTATGCTAAATAGGTAAAATGTTACCGCTGAAAGACCAAAGTTGGAGAAAACGCTTTAAATCTAAGTGTACAAAGGAAGTTGAGAAAACAGAAACAAAACAAAGAAACAACATGAACCTGAGTACTAGTGCTACTATATATCGAAAACTAGATGTTTGATTGATGCTATAAGCTTGTCTCATATTTGTTTGACCAATAAAAAGTAAGAAGTACGTCGCACATATTAACCAATACCGATCTACCAAAAAAAAACTGGCCGATACCTCGTCCAGTTTTTTCCTTCCGCTAATATGATATATGATACTGATATAGTATATATAGTATATATATATATAAGAGATTATATATATATTATATTTATATATTATATGATATGATATGATTATTGATATTTGATATATTTTATATATATATAAATATGTAATGATATATATACTATTATATACTATAAGTTTATTGAATTATAATAGTATAGTACTAATAGATATATTATATAAGTATAGTATATATAGTATACGTTATAATATAGTAATTATATATATATATAAGTTATAGTCATAATGACTAATAGTAATATAGGTACTAGGTATATATATATTTATTATCATATAGTCATATAATATAATATAATATATAATAGGTAAGTATATTATATGTATATATATGATAGTATAGTTTATATAGTATATAATAGTATAGTATATATGCATAGTATATATATACCGGGGTGACTGGCCAATTTTATTATGGACTTTTTTTTAAAATTTGCGTTTTTTTTTTGGAATAAGCAAAGGTTAATGAAATTTAATTTATGTCCAATTTTTGAATTTATTTTTAATACAAGAGTTATAAATATTTTAGTACATGGTTTGGGCACGCCTTTGCACGCTGCCAAGTGCATTTAACACGACCGGGGCATTGCCAAGGTAGATTTAAAAGTTCAGCACAAATTTTCCGGATTGTTGTGCGGAATGGAAACCAAACCTGGATATGAAGAGCGTTGCTGATGGAGGTTTTACTTTGGTTCGTTAAGGAAAGTGCATGCGTGTGTAGTTTCATCTTTCGAACACGGCACCACAACTCTCAATAGGGTTCATTGTCAGGTGAATTTCATGCGCATGAAGTGACCCTTACGCCCATGTCTGTTGCGAACCATCGTCTGGTTAGTGGACTTGCCTGAAATGACACCGTGGCGGAGTCGCTGTTGAAAAGAATCCAAGGTCTAAGTCGCCAATAACCATCCCTCTGCTTGGAGGTCAGTAACGGTTTGTGTACCTTGTAGTACGTACGTTATGCTGGTGCCATGGTTGCCTCAACAATCCATCAATCGCTTTGGACCAGTGAAGCAGAAATGGCATCCCCACAGCGCAGTGATGGTTTTCTCGTGGAAATTTCTGACCGTTTTTATCAGGCATTGCAGGTTTAAATTGCCGTTCGAACCTGATCGCGATTGTTCTCAGACCGCGTCGTGCACACAGATCATCGAAACACAGCAATGCGTGATTCATCAGAGAATACCAATCTGGAGAGTATGATAAAAACACAATATGTGAAGAGTAGGAAAAAGCATAGAAGATGATGCAAGTAGGTACAAAGCAAGGTTACAGCAAATTCATGAGCTGGGTAAAAATAGATGTTTGATAATTTGCAGTAATAATGATGAGTTGTTCGAAGTTGTCATTCGACTGTTACTTAATTAAAACACACAGGTCTGTTATGAGTGATAAAAAGAAAATAGCTATCCTGAGTCAGACTGGCTTACCTGCTCGCGCATTGCTCAGGAAAGTCAGATGAATTATGAGTCTGACCAGGCATTGACCGGGCGTGCCCGTCTACATTTCGTAAAAGTGATAGTCTAGGTCTTGCTGTCTTGGCGATAGGCTTTAATCAGCATCTAATAGCCTCCTATTGGCGTCTTCTAGAAATAGATAATCCCCGACTTCTGATAGCAAACATTACGTGGAAGGCTCCTACAATGCATAGTCGTTAGCTATTTTTCGCAAGCCATCTATGAAACTAGTTTTTCTGTCACTCTCTGGGTGTTGTTTTTGTCTTGTTCGTCGCTATATATTGGCAACGGCCTATCTTTATCCAGATTTGTTATATGCTAATGTTTTGGATGCGTCATTCACTTCACTTTCATTCCAGATCAGATCAGTTGTAATTTTGCAAAATTTTCCATGACCTCGCTAATGATTTCAGCTAAGTCTGTTGTCTTGTAGATCTTGTTGAGAAACCTCCTTGTGGTGGTTCTAAACCTGCATCATTGGAAACATCTGGATAGTAACCTATATTCATCTGAATGTTAGGATAAGCTGCTTTGGAGGGCATTTCTTGGAGAGCTTCAAGCATTGGTTGTATATAAGTAAACTTGTTAATGTAGTCTTGATGTCCAATTCCCCACCATAGCATAAATTTCTTCCTTTCTTCTTCTCTAGCAACACTCTCAACTTTTGAAGTTCTATTGTAACTTGCTATTTGTTTCATTAATGTCCCAGTTGGCGAAGCATTCGTAAGGGAATCCCAGAACACATAGAGTACTCCGCACCAGAATAATGGATCACAGATTCTATCACTAGGAACACAAGATGTAAATGTTCCACAATTAACTACTATATGGATTTTCCTAATTAATTGTCTACCTTCCATGTGTACTCTCTGGTGCATATAGTCTGGAAGTGCAGCTGGTATCATTGATGCTATTCTACCAGAGTAATATCTTCAGGACCTGGATTTGATTTTCTTGTAATTACAAGTTTATTTATTGCATCTGTGATTAGCTGCACTTGAACAGGATCTCTCATGTTTTTAAGAATTTTATCAATAGAATAACCTTTGATGTGAATCAAGGAATCCAAGAGTCTTATAGTTTTCTTGAACTCATCAACATTATCTACGTAATTTTTAAGTTTAGCAAACATTTTCATGAGATCACCCTTCATATACAAATGCTTCACAACCTTGGTGAATTGTAAAACCTTCATTTCCTGCAAACAAGTGAACACGAAGATCATCTGTAGTCCAGTTTGCAAAGTTCTCGACAGCACCTACTGGATGTGGATTTCCTCGTTTATCATTACCATTGTTGTCACCATCATTTCCAGAACCACTTCCAACTGGTTGACTAGTTGTCATTTGTGAAGGACCAGGAGTTGAATCTTCTAAATTTATAGGTAATGGTGATCTGTCTCTTACTGATGATGTTTGCCTTCTAGTCAATATATTGCTGGTTCCACCTGATATCTTAGCAGTTGACTTTCATCTCTTACCCTTGTTATCTGCACCACCTGTGGGCATAGTTAATTGAGTCCTGTTAAAATATCATTACTATTTTGATTAAAATTATCAATAGTGTCATTCAAGTTATCTAATCTAATTCTTTTACCTGGAGCTTGTATATCCAAATCTGGGTTCAACCTCTTGCTAGCTCTTGTTCCAACTGCTGAAGTCACTCTTGATTGCTTGCTTCCTCTTTTCTTTGCTGGCATCCTGTTAAAATAGATAAAAATTCGCTATTTCATAAGAAAGACTTCCACTTTTCAATTGCATCGTAAGTGAAGAAATTCTTTGCTATGTTGGTTTGAAATCGTTTATGACATAGTTTATGCCCATTATTTAGTGTAAAATCATATCTTAAAAATTGCCTGTAATCGATATTATCAAATTTATTTAGTATTTTGAAGGTCTATTAATTTTCTTTTCAATATTATTGTCTCTAAAGAATGTATATCTAATTCGCATAGTCATTGCTCGTATGACTTACCTCTCAATTATGGTATTAATTTGGTTGCCCTTTGATTTTTTTCATTTCATTTAATTTCATTTCATTATCGGTATTAAATTTCATTTCCCATGTTTTTGACCAATTTACAATCTTATTAAAATCGCTCTTGTGTGATTGATAATCTTTCACAATTTATGCTATTTCCAAGTTTTGTATCATCTGCAAATTTTGAGATATTGCTT
Organism: Trachelipus rathkii; assembly: GCA_015478945.1. Taxonomy (NCBI): domain Eukaryota; kingdom Metazoa; phylum Arthropoda; class Malacostraca; order Isopoda; family Trachelipodidae; genus Trachelipus; species Trachelipus rathkii. Next base: position 21,228 of record JABUQX010003864.1, on the reverse strand, counting down.
AAAATATCGTCAACTATGTCATTTACATATAAAATAAACAGTGTTGGACCCAGAACAAATTTTTGTGGTACACCACTAACAACATCAGCTCGTTGCCGTCGATCAAATAGCCAATTTTTAATCCAGTTTAGAAGTCACCCTCGAATACCGTGAGCTCTTAGTTTATCCAATAATCTTTGATTGGGTACGGTATCGAATGCCTTTTGAAAATCTAAGTAAATGATATCAAAAGATTTGTAGTCATCTACATCGTTAATAAACCACATTAAAAAATTCTAGTGAATTTGTTAAGCATTGTCTATTTCTTCTAAAACAGTGTTGGGAATTCTTGAGTAATCCATGATCTTCAAGATGTGCAACTAATCTATTAGTTAATATTGCTTCAAAAATTTTACAAACTATAGGAATTAAGCTAATTGGTCTGTAGTTATTCGGGAGCTTTCGATCTCCTTTTTTGAAAATTGGAGTTATATTCGCACGTTGTACTAACACTTCTTGTAAAGATATTGAAAAGCATCTCAGAGGTTTTACTAATATATATTTCAAATTTTTTAAATGGATTTTATAAAATCCATCTGGTCCAGGTGATTTATTTATCAATTTGGAAAGCAACTTTCTCTTCTAAAATTTCAAATATATCTAAAATACTGTGCATGAAAATCCTTATCTCTTTCATGTCATGCACCTTATCTAGATTTTCTTTCGTAAATACTGAGGAGGAAAAAATATTTAAATTGTTTGCCACATCGGCATTGTTCGATTTTAGGTTTCCATTATTGCCCTGTAGTGGTCCAATTGATTCCTTAATGAAACTTTTGTTATTGACGTAATTGTAAAACTTTTTAGGATTAATTTTACTCTCCCGGGAAATATTAATTTCATAGTTTCGGTATTAGTAGCGCAGAGGGGCTTCACCCCCGATTTTTATAAAAATCACAGGATATACTCAAAAAAAAAAAATAATAATGAAGAGTAAAAAATCCAAACGTGGCATTCTCTTTAGGAAAAAAAGTTGGCCTCTCAAATTTGTTAAAACTCCCATAGACTTTTTATCTTTGATCCATCCAAGTTAGGTCTCATTTCTGGCCTTCTAGGTCAGGCTATGATATGTTTTGTTAGGTATATACAGAAAATCTATGTATACTTAACAAATCTTATCATAACCTGAACAAGGATGGCCTTAAAACGTATTCGAGGCCCATTATTTTTTTTTTTTATAAGAAAGCCTATGGAAAAATTTTAAATTTCGAGAGGCTGTAACTTTTTTTCCTAAAGACTTAAATCATTTTTTTTTATGCTTCATTATTATTTTTTTTAGAGTATATCCTGTGATTTTTAAAATATATATATATATATATATATATATATATATATATATATATAGCTGCCGGGATAATATATATATATTATATATATATCATATATATATATATATATATATATTTTTATAAGAATCCTATGGGAGTTTTAACAACTTTGAGAGACTAACTTTTTTCCTAAAAAGACCGCCCCGTTTGTTTTGTTTTTATTCATTATTATTTTTTTACAGTATATCCTGCGATTTTTATAAAAATCGGGGGTGAAGCCCCTCTGCGCTACTATTACCATACTTTCTTTTATAGTATCTAATTAGTCTTTTGGAGTTTTGAAGCCAAACTTTGTATTATTATTATTTTCCACAGATGGAGAAGACTTCAAAAGGTTATAAGCCCTATTTCTATTATTCAAAGAATCTTTAATTTCATTTTTTCACCATCTTGGTTTTGAATTTGGTAAAGTTCGTTTTATTTTATATGGAACATTCTTTTTCCTTTTCTTTAAATATTTGTAGAAACCTATCCCACATTATATTTGCATTTCCTGTTAATATTTCATCCCAATCATATATTGATAAGCTCTCCTTAAAGCCATTAAAATTTGCATTCTTAAAATCTGGATTTTTTAAGAAATTGCTATGTATTTTGTTTTCAATGTTAATAATAAATTTAATTGTTATGATCCCCTTTTACCAATAGGTTCAATAACCTCAAAGCTTCTTACCAAGCTCAATGACTCACTATTAATAAGTCTAAAATATTGTTTCCTCTCGTTAGGCAATCAATTATTTTAAAAAGGAAATTATATATTAATAATTTTAGTAATCTATTTCCTGCATCAAGTTAAATTATAGTTGATATTTGGGAAGTTAAAGTCTTCATCAATTATTGTATACCCTTCCGAAATTCTGGTTAATTCAGTATACAAAGATACATCTATTAACGATTGTGAGGTCGATGGACGATAGACATTTATTAAATTTAAATTTATATTCAATGTTTCTATTTTAATTCAAACAAGAAACACGTTACGCTCCACTGCGAGCGTTCAGGCTTGGCATTTGCTCACTTCGCTCGCTGCGCTCGTGGTACATATGTTCGTAAATATTATGAATACTGTGATTACTAAATATGCAAAATACTATATACTTTTGTCGGGGGTTTTTTTTTTTTTTTTTTTGCCTGGGCACTTAATTTAACCTCAGTATTCTATTTCATTCGTTCTCTTCTATCCACTCACCAAATTTCAGCCTTCTACGTCCATTTCCAAGGTTCTGGGGCTCAGCACCCTCTAAAGGGGACGCCCTATATATATATATATATATATATAATATATATATATAATATATATATATATATATATATATATATATATATATATATATATATATATATATTAATAAAAAAATAAAATAAAATAAATGAAATTAAGGAATAAAAAAATAAATTAAAATAAAATAAAATATTCGCGAGCGTTGCCGTGTAATAACGTGAGTAAGTTGTTACACGACAACGCTCGCGCACATTCGAAATGCTTTTATAATAATTTGATTTTTTTTATAATAATAATAAAAGCTTAAATTTTACAATATATTCTAAATTTTTTGTGAAGCTTAAAATTAATTGTATATGTATTTTGTATATGTAATATAAGACCAAAAGTCGAAAACTTAGGTGACAAAAATGGCATGTTTAAAACTAATAGTATATACAGGAAGGTATAGATGATATCAATTTGATAAATGTTAGCTAGTTCTAGCTGAGTAGTGTGATATATGTCTTTTATAAAATTCATAACGCCTTCCCCTTCCCTATTATTAGTTCTATCTTTGAAAAATAACTTATAACCATTAATTTGAAATTGTGATATAAAATCATGATCTTTAAAGTTGCACTATGCTTCAGTGATTGTAATTATATCGACGTTTTGTGTGTAAACAATAGCTTTAAACTTTATTTTGTTCCAGATACTTCTTGCGTTGAAAGATATAGCTTTCACTTCCCGAATGTTGAAAGGGGATTTGGACCTTTCCGAAAAACCTGTTTGCTACAGTTTATCTCTTTATGTATTTTTATTACCTCTGTGTTCAATAGTCGACCTAATCTTGCGTCACCAACATCATTCAAATGAACCCCATCTTTTCAGAATAAATAATTCTGACCATCAAAGCTACCCCAAATGTTAGCAAAAGAGACGTTTTCTTCATTACAAATTTCTTCTAGTCGTATGTTAAAAATATCGCTCTACTGGAAACTCTTAAACCCATTACCTAGCGAGGCAAAATTCCAAAACATAAAATATTACCTGCTCTTTCTTTCAAATGTTTAATTAGTATTCTGTATTTGCCGATTTGGTCATTTGTTGTATTTTCCAATTTATACACATCGCGCGACCCAATCATAACACACGCTACGCTATTGTCATCGATTTGTAAATCCTTAAGAGATTTATCAATGTCAGATATTGTCCCCCCCTCAGCAATTTTACATTTCCTTTTTCTAGGGTTGCGTTTCACGAACTCTTCATTCATATTCTGCAAGATAGAGTTACCAATCAAGATAGTCTCCGATTCACACCCTTCAACCTCCAGAGGGGAAAAGGAATTCTAAATTCATGCTTCAATTTAGGTTTACATCCATTTGAGACCTTCAAAAATTTGTCTTCCTTGTCAAAATCTTTGTCTTTAGAAGTACTGCGATTAATAACCTTAGTTATTCTAAGCTATAAAAGGAATTATTAAAATGAAAATAGTTGTGATCAAGAGAGAGGAGGATAAGTTGTTTGATAAGAGGAAAGGGATGTGAGAGGATAAAATTGTTTTCAAGAATGAAGCGTTCAAGAAGAGAGATGGTTAAAGGGACAGGTACGGATGTGAATAGTGAGACAACGTCGAAACTAAGATTATGTGTGTTAGTGTTAATGTTTTTGGATTTGGAAATAAATTCTTCAGTGTTTTTTATATATGTGATGGGGAAATGTGTCCTATGAGGGGTTTGAATGTATTGACTAACCATTTAGATAATTTTTAAGTGTTAGAGTCAATGTTTGAGATGATTGGTCTGGGTGGTGTATTTTGTTTGTGTTTTTGGAATGCTGTAGAATTGTGAGAGTTTGGGAAGTGTGGATTTAAGTTTATTATGGAGGAAGGGGAAATCAGATAGGATGTGTTTGAGCTTGTTGTTAAAGAGGTTTTGTGTGTTTTTTAATGGGTTATTGTTAATTAATGAGTATGTGTTGTTGTCAGTTAAAATTATGTAACATTTAGTGATGTATTCGTGATGGTTGGGAATAACAATGTTGTTGCCTTTGTCTGATCTGGTGACTATGATATTGTTATTGTTGGAGAGTGATGAAAGAGCATTGTAGAATTTTTGTGGAAATTTTTGTTGAGAGTGGTTGAGAATGTTAGAGGTTATTATACCTTTTAAGAAGTCAAAATTATAATGTAGATTGGTATTTGATTTTTTCCATATTTCGAAATTTTTAAGAAAACTTTTGATGGGATCAGTCTGTTGTAAGGAAAAGGAGAGTCCATATCCTAGGATAATTTTTTGATCCTCGGTAAGTTGGTAATCCTAAAGATTAATAATTTGTTCATTGTTCAAGTTTGGAGTCCAATTACTGTTGTAGTGAATTTTGTTGAATTTATTTTCCAAATATTTCCTTTTTATTAAAATTATTTCATCTTATGTGCAAAATTTAAAAAATCGGAGAGTTCTGTTAAAGAATTAGGATGGGTGTGGTACCATAGGTTTTGGAACTCTTTAAACATTTTAAAGGCTTTGCTGAACGTTGATTTAATTTCAAGTTTTATATGAGAAATCTTGTTGATTAGCAAGTGACTAAATATTTCTGGGAAGGGTTCATATTTATTAAAGTTGATTGAAGAAGAAAGTATCAGTGTTTTAGGAATGACTAGATTCTTGAGACAGCATTGCATAAATTTTAGTTGGGTCTTCTTAATGTTATCAGATATCATGCTGTCCATGTATTTTCTGAATTTTTTCCTCAAGATAAAGTCTAGATCTAATAAGATGTTATCAGGCATGTTGAGATAGGATAGTATTAGCTTATTATATTTTATTTTATATTATATGTTTAACTCAAGAAATTTTACCACCTCCTAATTTACTAAGGCATTATTTTACTGCTATATATATATATATATATATATATATATATATATATATATATATATATATATATATATATATATATATATATATATATATATATATATATATATATATATATATATATACAGGCCGAGCAACGGAATTTTCCAAACAACACCGCCAGTTATTTTTTGGCACACCCCATTGTACCGCAGCTCATCCAACCCTTATATTTTACAAGATAATACCCTTATATCCTTCTTCATATACCCATTAGTCAAAAGAAATACTACAGAGATATTGTTTGTGAGAAAATGTATGACTGCTTTTAAATTAAAGATTCAGAATTAATAACCTTGACCAAACAAACGGATGGTCAGATGCTCAATCGGTAGTTTCTTTTAATTTGGCTAGTCATAACTTGACACGCCAAAATTGTGTTGTGCGCTCTGAGCCATTAACTGAGCATCACACGGGTGAATGTCTCAGTGACGTGTTTAATGGAATGTTGGAGAAATGAAACCCATTTCCAGATGATATTCACTGTGCCATGTCATTAGACGCTGGTTCCAATATGAAAGTTCTGTTTCTTTCTTGAGTGAATACCACAAATTCCATCAGTCACCAGTTGCACTTTAACATTACAAATGATGTGACATGTCAAACATTGGTTTTAATTGAAGTTCTTTCAAAATGTAGATCAATTTCGGGACACTTTAATCATTCGACCATGGCTGAAGCAGAACTAAACAAAATACCGGCCAGGATCGACGTTCCTCATCTTTCAGTTATGCATAACGTTACCGCGCCTTAGAACTGCAAATGATATGGATCCAATAACTTAATGCTTGTACGGCCGCTCTAATGATTAAATGAATGTCTTAACATCCTATGACAATTCTATTGTAACCAACTGTATCACTGTACTCAAACCCTTCGAAGATATGACCATGGTGATCATAAAAAATGGTCATCAATAGGTGATGTCATCTTTCTCGTAACCACTCTGAAGAGATATAGGGAATCCTCAGTCAATGGCAGATGAAAAAAAATGAGATATGATATCGAAAGAAATTTGCAGAAGGTTAGATTTCAGAGAGAGAAACGACTTTTATTCCATAGCTTCGTTATTGAATCCTAGATTGAAAGAAAAGAAGATAATTTACTTCTCAGTTTGTTTAGGGAAAGGGTTAAAGTGAAGAAATTCAAAGACATGAATCTGAAATAGTTCATGGAAAACAAAGAGCAGCACGCGTTGTTTCAATACCATACACAATCATCACTATCACCGACATAATGTACGACAATTCTATGTTGAAGCATTTGGTGTTGAAGATGATCAACTGTCTGAGCAAACATAAAATATCGTCGACCACGTCAAAGAGAAATGCATTTCCCCTGACAAAGACCCTCTTATATAGGGAAGGATGCATGAGAAATATCTTGATCTTTTGCAGTTAGCAAGGACTTGCCTTACTTGTCCCACATGAAGTTTGAAAATGTTTTAGATTCGCAACCATTAAAAAATATAATCGCAAAACATTCGCATTCGAGAATATTTATAAAATAGATATTCGGTTCATCTAATATTCATTTATATATATATATATATATATATATATATATATATATATATATATATATATATATATATATATATATATATATATATATATATATATATATATATATATATTCTACACGACAGAATCATCCCTACGCTTGATGCACCCTGTGCACCCGGTGGTTCCTGCCCTTGCTGCTGTCGAAGCATTTTTCTTTCTCTTTTTCTTTTTATCCTTTCTTATTTTCTCCTCAAGAACCAGTCGAAGAATTCCGTTTTCTTTTTTATGCGTGGGCTTGTTCTTCTTTCAAAAGAATTATTGGAAGCTGGTCGCCTACGTTTAAAATAGAATTCGTGCCCACATCTGCATATTTTTCTTGCTATAGCTACCTGTATCTGGCATTTTGGGCATTTTTTAAATCCTTTTGGTATAAATTATAGATAATATTAATTATAGTATAATATAGATAGTATAAATTATAGATATTTGAAGTCAAGTCTTGAAAGTACCTTGAAATATATAAATTTTATAAATTATATGGTCAGCGTTTCCATTGTCCGTCATATGTATCTTAAAAACTATTAATGCTACAGTAAAACGGAATACATTGCTGGAATGCTGGTCCAATGCTGGTCCTGGAAATGTAAAAAAAAAAAAAAAAAATCTCAAAAACTACAATAGCTACAGCGAAAAGGAATACATTTTTGGAATCCTGGTAAAATTTCACATAGGAAAATGTAAAAAAAAAAAAAATTATTGTTAATAATTATAGTAATATGATTAGAGAGCCTATTTAGAGACCTTTTATTGGTTACTCGTTAAAATAAATAGACTTTCTATTAAATTGTTTTTTTTTTTACTAAAGAATACCCCAAGGATATACCGCACTGATGGCAGGTAGGAGTCGGGGTCTCTCGGCGCCTTCCGGGGAATCCACGGCAGGACTACCTCTCCGGGGAGGGGATCTCCGAACCCCGCTCTTGCAGTATTTAAAAGTCGCGGGGGTTCCTCCGCCCTCCCCTACGGGGTATGGAATCCCCCCCTGTGTTTCCCGTCGGCTCGAGCCCCCTAGTGTGCCGTATAAAGCAAAATTTAATAGAAAGTCTATTTATTTTATCGAGAAACCAATAAAAGGTCTCTAAATAGGCCTTCTAATCATATTGCTATAATTATTAACAATAATTTTTTTATTATTATTATTTTTACATTTTCTTATGTGAAATTTTACCAGGATTCCAAAACGTATTCCGCTGTAGCTATTGTAGTTTTTGAGATATATATATATATATATATATATATATATATATATATATATATATATATATATATATATATATATATATATATATATATATATATATATATATTTTTTTTTTTACATTTTTCCACCCTAAAATTGGACCAGCATTCCAGCAATGTATTCCGTTTTACTGTAGCATTAATAGTTTTTAAGATACATATGACGGACAATGGAAACGCTGGCCAATTATATATATATATATATATATATATATATATATATATATATATATATATATATATATATATATATATTCTGAAAATGTTTGGTTGCTCATCGCAGAAATTCAAATGATTTTTTATGTATAAAATAAAATTTTAAAAATATAATTTTTGTTAAAAAAAAATCAATATTTAAAGAAATCTAGGATACCAATTTTATTACGGTTTGTATATTCTTAAAAAGAAAATTGGAAAAAAATTTTGCCAGACGTACGATGTGATTGAAACTTGAACAACAATATTTGTAAACGGCAGCAACTAGACGCCATTTTGACTTGGTTTGTCATTTCGTAAAAAAATAGGAAATTTTATGCTAAGGTTTAGTACTTGTGTTTGAAGAGAAATTATGAGATTTACTGATTAAATATTAATAGAATAGTTTGCTTCCAATTAATTACATTACTGTGCATCTATTACTGATATTTTTTTAGGGTCAATCGTGTTTATTAATCTCATCGGAGAAGTGAATTTTAAAACTATTACTAGTGTAAAATTTTTCCCTTGCAACAAACAACTGCCGATTAATTATATTGAATCTCTTGAATATTTTTTACAATGTTATCATTCAATTTAATTAAATAAAACCTTTATAGCAACGATTGGAAAGTTTTATCGAGACTCGTCTGCTTTTCTAATTCTAATCTGCAATGCCCCGCGATATTTGATCAGATTTGTGCAGGGTTTCTCGTTGATGTATTTTCTTTGTCATAATTAAAACCAGAAACTTATGAGTATAAACATTACTGAGAAGGCAAAATGAATAAATTAGAAGGCTGAGAGTACTATATATTAGAAATTGAATTATAAAATATAAAACTGCGCGGGCTTTCTGAACGAGCCCTAAGTTTGAAAACAAAATAGGTACAGGGAAATCTTTCCACCATTCTTATTTGTGTAAAAAAAAATATGTAAATTTAAAAGGAAAAATAATTCAAAGAAATCCTTAATACTGCATTACTTTAGTTTTCAAACATTGAAAAAAAGAAACCTTGGAAATGTTCTTTTGTCAGACGTTATGATGTGCTGAATAAAAAAAAATAAAACGGCAGCCATTGTAACTGGCATTGACTTGGTGTATTTACGGTATTGTCTCCTTCGAAGTGAGGAAGGCTTTTATGCCAATTCATCCTTTGTTGAAGTTTTGTTAGAGAAATTCTTATGACATTTTTGTGACATATCTGTCGCAAAATTTAAAAAAAAAAAAAAAAAAAAGAATCATGATTTAGAACAAGGAGTGTTAAAAATCCCTCGAGTGTCAAATGCTTTCGTTCAAGAATTTTTTCCTAACCTGTGGAAATTGGTTTTCTTCCATCGTGAAAATGACTGTAATGACGTTGCTTGAACAAATGACCAATATAATATTTCAACGCTCTTGAAACTTTAAATTTAACCTTTTTTCCAAGGCTCAAGGCACAAACACACACACACACACACACACACACACACACACACACACACACACACACACACACACACACCTATACGCGTTTACACCCACTTACGCGGTTCTCGACTCTACCCCTTCTTGCGAGGTTGACTGTACGAGGTTCTAAAAATACCTCTCTTCATTCTAATTCTGCAAGGCCCAAATTTAAATTTCTTAACTGGCAACTCTGCACCATCTTAAAGAGTGACGTAATGTAATGACGTAGCAAGATGCAAATATTCTTCACCCTTATAAAGAGTGACGTAATGGTAATGGCGTACTAATATGCCATTATAAAAAAAATGGAATAGAATTAATATATATATATATATATATATATATATATATATATATATATATATATATATATATATATATATATATATATATATATATATATATTATATATATATATATATATATATATATATATTAGTGATGTATCGGATGTAAAATTTTTGACATCCGCGGATGTGAGATTTCTAACATCCGCAGATGTGAATGCGGATGTCAGATTTTTTTACATCCGCGGATGCGAATGTTAATGTCATATCCGCGCGGATGTGGATGTCAGAACAAAATGATTGTATATATATATATATATATATATATATATATATATATATATATATATATATATATATATATATATATATATATATATATATATATAATTTTTGACTGACAGAATATTCATTTCGCCATTTAAACTTTTTTTTATATATATTCGAAACGTATATAAGTGAAAGAACCCACCCATGGTATTGATTTTCAACCCAGTGTGGTCGCTTTTCTGTGAGCAGTTATATATATATAAATTTTATATATATATATATATATATATATATATATATATATATATATATATATATATATATATATATATATATATATATATATATATATATATATATATAAATAAAATAATACTAGTATGATATAAACTGGGCTTTATTTTACAAACAATTTCTGATATACTTTTATTTATAAGAATTTATGAAATTTTCTTGCAAGTTGTTAAACATATTGAGGAAGATAAATTTGTGTAATATATATATATATATATATATATATATATATATATATATATATATATATATATATATATATATATATATATATATATATATATATATATATATATATATATATATATATATATATATATATATATATATATATAATGGCTTTTTGTTACATTATGTACTGTTACTATGGAATGTGTTTCACGAGATTTTAAATTCGAAAATTGTTTGAGTCAATTTTTCGGAGATTATTTTTACG
>JABUQX010003864.1:0-5000 GCA_015478945.1 Trachelipus rathkii | reverse complement strand
ACACATTCCTCTAAATTTAATTCAATTTCATCCAGAGCCTTTTCCTTAAACATGCTGAATTTCCCTTCATCAATTGCTATAAGCAACTTACCAACTTTCGCCATTTGATAAATATCATCCGGAAGTCTATAAAAGTCTCTATGAACTTTTACATAATTACCCATAAAAGTTGCCAATTGATCTAACTCGTTTTCCTGCAAATTTAAAATCTGAGAAAATGTTGCTATATGCTTTCGCAACTTTGTACTAGTTATATTATTAGGCTGTTTTGCTCCACATTCTACTGAAAACTTTCTAATGCAATTACATCCTCTGATGTGGGACATTGCCCCTTCATAGGTATATGGGAAGAGATAGATGTTATCAGGATTTACACCTACGGTTTCTCTACTGTTCATTAATATTTGAAGCAAATCAAATATTTTTGGCGTAAAAATAACGGCAACTTTTTTTCTTTTTTTCCCTTTTATTTCAATCCTTGCATAGGTTTTGCATATCTCTTTTTCAATACTAGTGAGTGAAGATTCAACTAAATCTGATGAACTCACTCCTATCTTTAGTTGCTTATAATCTACTAGTTTCATTTTTGAAACTTCTTCTCCACTTATTTTCCTATTAAACAAAATAACTGATGATAACACAAGCTTACTGAGAGCAATCCATGATTCTACGTTACAATTTTCAAGCAATGCCTTCTTCTGTTCCTCCATATTTAGGTTTAAGTACTTTTGAAGCTTTTGAAGGTCTTCAGCCAAAGGTAGGATTGTAGGTTTGTTCCACCTCTCCCCTATCAAGTGTGCGATGTCCATTTGAGGAGAACTCTGAAACCCATTCTATTTCCATTAGTTTCAGGAAATTTTCGCTACGCTCTACAAGGCTTTCATCTTTCCCTTCATAACCTCTTACCGAACTAATCAAAGCACATTTTTTGAGGCTATGTACCAATTTTAAAGCTAAAGATGGAATTTCGAATTTACTACTTTCAACATTATAGCCTGAAACATCCTTAACTGCTTGAATAACTGACCGAAACGTACCCGGATCTATACAATCGAAAAGGTTTTTCACAGAAGAATTAACCTCTCTTGCAACTTTTAAGAATCTTGCTAACTCTCTCAACTTTTGCGATATATAAATATGAGGATCATCAATATCACGAGTTGACATGTACAGCTTTTCCCCAAATTTTTTTATCAATGTATCGTTCTTAATTATCAAACTATATTCATCTTCTTTCAAACGTCTTAAAACCGATTCTGAAAAAGCAATCGAATTTGTTGTTGGAGTCGGCAGCAAGTAAGACGACTGTCTTAACAGCTTTTTAGAGCTTTTCTTGAAATCTGTCTTCTTATGTAAGCAGCCCTTGTCGTGTTTCCATAAATCTATTTTCAAGAAAAAACCCAGAGGGCGCACGGAGAGCGAAAGGGATGAGCACTTTTTCGATGAAAACTCCATAATGAAAGCTCTCTCTGTATATATATATATATATATATATATATATATATATATATATATATATATATATATATATATATATATATATATATATATATATATATATATATATATATATATATATATATATATATATATATATATATATATATTTATAGTGAGAAACCTGCATGGTCAACAAAACTGTTAAAAGACTGTGCCCAACTAGATGGTCTTCGAGGTTCGATTGCTTGTTGGCAGTTAAAATTAATTTCATTTATATTTTGAACTGTTTATCAAAAATCATCCTAACTTCAACGAGGAGCTCTGAAGTAGTTGAGGCGACAGCATTAAGAAGACAAATATCTACTTTTCACTTCATTTTAATGCTTGTGTTTCAAAGCAAAATTTTGGAAAGTATTAACATCACTTCTAAAACACCAAAAATCAGACATATCCCTGGATGAAGCTTCCACTCTTTTAGAAAGGTGTGTCACCAAACTAAACCAGTTGCGGGGAGAGTTTTACAAGCTAGTGGAAGAATCCCGGGAAATTACAAGAAACTGTCAAATTGAGACCATTGCCTACTAAACGCAAAAGCAAAGTGACAAGCTTCTTTGATGAGCTTTCTAAAGATGTTGATGACTTCATTGATCCTTTGCACAATTTCAGGGTGAGGGTTTTTTACAGAGCCATTGATATATCAGGGAATCAGAGGTACCAGAGTATGAGGAAGGTGAAACAGATGTTTTGCTTTTTAAGCCCCACAGCCCTTACAGAACAAACAGATAAAGAGTTCATGGAGTCTGCTGACAAGTTTTACAAAAAATATGAAGCCAACGTGACAAGTTGTTCTTTAGTTACTAAAATTGTCTGCTTCAGGAATGTTGTGTCAAGTGAAATAAAGAAAAGAAAAATGACAAAAATAATACAAGTGTCAGAATATTTGTTGATTGAAAATAATATGCTGCCTTGTAGTATTCTAGACGTGTGTACAACTTTTATAATGTTTCTGACACTCCCAGTAACTTCATCATTTACTGAGAGATCTTTTTGAAAATTAAAACTAATAAAAAGTTATTTGAGAAGTACCATAACGACCGTAATAAGTGAATTGGCTGTACTTAGCATAGAGTATGATTGGGCTCGCGCACTGGACTTGGAGAAATTAGTGCGAGCATTTTGTGATGCAAAGAGACGAAGGGGATTAATGAGCATTTAGAAGACTATTAATGTCAAAGTTAAAAAGTAATGAAAAATGTTGTATTGTTTATTAGTAAGTTTTTGCTTTACTTTACCAATAACAGTAATGTAAAAGTGTTTTTAAAATGTGCATCTCTTTTATATATATATATATATATATATATATATATATATATATATATATATCTTTTTTTATATATTTATATATATATATATATATATATATATGTATATATATATAATATATATATATATATTTAAATATATATATATATATATATATATATATATATATATATATATATATATATATATATATATATATATATATATATATATATATATATATATAAACCTTTTTTTCATTGTAATACACTCTGGTTCTTTTGTAATGCTAATGTGATTTTTCTTTAATATGAACAAGAAAACTTTTTTTGTCATTAAAGTTTCAAAAACTCTATCCACCCCGTCCATGACTAAAGGGGCGCATAAAATAAGTCGCGGGGGGGCTCACCTGAATTACGCCACTGTATGTAAGCAACCCTTGTCGTGTTTCCATAAATCTATTTTCAAGAAAAAACCCAAGCAATATTGGCATGGCACATACATTTTATAAGAAACATAATCTGAAGGGCATCTCCAAGGTATAATTTCACCATATCCACGTTTAATCACCTCGCAGTTATGGTGGTAGTTACCCAAATTTCGAATTTTTTCCAATAAAGTTTTTCGATTGAGTAATCCCTTCGGCAAAGATAAGATTCTCTGTACCTCATTTTCATTTTTGTGTATTCTGAACAAATGTTTTCTCAAATTCGTAACAGATTTCGAACAATACAAACAGTATTGTATCTTGTCCCAGATTCTCTTACCATGATGATTGTTGGAGACTCTTACATAAACTTTGCCTATTTTCAAGGAATTTTTACATAAACTGGCCTCATCGGAATCTTCGGTACCTGGAATATTGTCAGATCCGCAGAAAACATCTTCAACATATGAATCCTCATTGCAAGTTCTTTTCTTAGTTGAGTTACCATTCAAAACATTCTCTGTCTATAATATATATATATATATATATATATATATATATATATATATATATATATATATATATATATATATATATATATATATATATATATATATATATATATATATATATATACGCATACCTATTATATGCGGATGATTTGGTTCTTTGTGGCGAATCTGAAGAGAGTTTGAGAAGATTGGTAGAGAGATTTGGCAGGGTGTGTAAAAGGAGGGGCTTGAAAGTAAACGTAGATAAGAGTAAGGTTATGGTTGTGAGTGAGGACAGTCCTCAGTGTTAAGTTATGTTAGATGGTAAACAGCTGGAACAAGTGTCTGAGTTTAAATATTTAGGGTATGTGTTGGATGAGAAGGGAACGGATGATGCAGAGTGTAGTAGGAAAGTTGTGAATGGCAGGAAGGTGGCTGGTGCAATTAAGTCGTTGGTGAATGTAAAAGGACTAAGTCTGGAGTGCGCTAGGGTCTTGCATGAGGGTATGTTGTTACCTGTGTTTTTGTATAGTAGTGAGAGACTATGGTCTGGAATAAGAAGTATAGATCTAAAGTTCAATGTGTTCAGATGGACAATCTTAGGGGCGTGCTAGGTGAGAAGAATTGATAAAATGAGGAATGAACGTATTAGAGAGTTGTGTGGTGTGAAGAAAGGGGTAAACGAGAGAATAAATGAAAGTATGTTGAGATGGTTTGGTCATGTGGAAAGGATGAATGATAGTCGGTTGGTTAAGCGGATGTATAGTGGTGATTGTGTTGGGAACCGACCGGCTGGGAGACCGAAGAAAACGGGGATTGAGTCAGTAAAGGAATGTTTGCAGGAGAGAAATGTGAGTTTGGCAGAGGCGAGAAGAAAGGTGCATGATAAGAGAGAATGGCGGGGTGTTGTAAGGGGGTATGGTTGTGGCCCACCTGGGCCAGGGGATGAACCCTACACTTGACGATTTACCATAGTGAGGATCCGTCGCGGTCCCGTGAAGCTCTAGGGTGGATTTTCTGACTGCGACGAGTTCTTACTAATTATGGTAGAGAGGGGGCGGTAAGGCTGGGCTTTCTTTTCGACTATTGTCATATTCTCCTACTGCTTTTCTTTTCCGATGCTTGTCACGCACCTTACTCCCAATCTCGGGGAAAAAAGGTAGATAAAGAAGAAGAAGAAGAAATATATATATATATATATATATATATATATATATATATATATATATATATATATATATATATATATATATGATGGCGGCTCACAAACAACGCAGCGTTTCTACGATAAATGCGAAACGGTTAAACACCCAAATTCGTGATTGAACGAAGTATTACCG
>JABUQX010003863.1:35000-38384 GCA_015478945.1 Trachelipus rathkii | reverse complement strand
TCTGTGTAAGACAGAACCTGAGGAATACCACCATTAATAGATTTGAAGGATGAACGGCGACCGTCAAGTAACAGCTGTTCAAAGAACGACCGGAAAGGAAATCAGAGAGAGAAGGATAGATACCGAAAGATTGAATTTGAGAAATCAAAGCTTTGTGCCAAACTAGGGTTGGCCGACGCACTAGGTGCGGTGCGGTGCGGTGTGGTGCGGTGCGCCACACAAATCCAGAGTACTGATGAGGTGCAATTTTTAAAATATAGAGGTACCAAGTACCGTCGGTGCGTGTGCGGAGTGGCGTTTCCGAAAATGAAACTTGAGGTTCGCGGGCTCGGTGCGGTTGCGGTTTTGCGTGCGTGTTGCGGTTGCCTGATACGGTGCCTGTGCGGTGCGAAAAATTCCGGTGCTCGGCCAACCCTATGCCAGACGCTCTTGAGTACCTTCAATATGTCCAGCCCCACAGTAAACGAATCCCAGAAATGCCAAATTGCAGAGAACTAAGAATTAGAGAAAGGGAAAAATGACCAAAGGACAGAAATGATATTGACCATCACGGATAAGATTGGAGGAATTGAGATGTTTCCAAATCTTCAATGGGTTAATTAAGGGGAGATTCCGAACCTTTAGAAAGAACTGAAGTTAAAGAGATTGTACGATAGTTCGTAGTTGAGAGTTAAGAGAGAGAGAGAGGAGAGAAGAAGAGAGAGAGAGAGAGAATGAGATTGTACGATAGTTCGATAGGTTGAGAGTTAAGAGAGAGAGAGAGAGAGAGAGAGAGAGAGAGAAGAGAGAGAGAGAGAGAGAGAGAGAGAGAGAGAGAGAGAGAGAGAGAGAGAGAGAGAAATTGGAGAACTTCAGGAAGAATGTTATCAGGACCGTATCCCTTCTTAATATCTTCCTGTTATGGGGAGATTCGGAAACTTTAGAAAGAACGGAAATTAAAGAGGTAGTGTGGTTGCTAGATTGGTTGAGAAGGTTGACAAGGATCTCTTTTCTTTGGTACAACCTGAATGAACAGACGTTTTCTTCAAGGAAGAAAGGTTGAAACGAAAAACAAAGTGTATCTCAGGGTTCATGATCAGAAGTACAAGTTTTAAGAACTTTCGTAGAGTTAAGATGAGAGAGAGAGAGAGATGAGAGAGAGAGAGAGAGAGAGAGAGAGAGAGAGAGAGAGAGAGAGAGAGAGAGAGAGAGAGAGAGAGAGAGAGAGTTAATGATATTTGTTGCAAAATGTCAGAAATAGAAGTCTTTATATATATATATATATATATATATATATATTATATATAAAAATATATATATATATATATATATATATATATATATATATATATATATATATATAATATATATATATAATATATATATATATATATATATATATATTATATATATATATATATATATATATATATATATATATAATATATATATTAATTAATTAATTATCATAATAAAAATTAACGCACCCACAAGGACGTGGCTACGGAAGTGTGGAAAAGGTTAAAGAACGCGAAGACACTTTATTAGACAATGACAATATCATGGTGGATTCCTCCCCAGAACCATAGGTTGATAGAGCGTGAGGCCAAGGTGCAGCCAAAGGGTCTCGCAGTAGGGGTCGGAGTTCGTCTGCAAACACACAAGTTGCACGTAGCGTTGACGGCCGCGGGTGGGTTTGTCTCAGATACCGTTTGACTCATTGGCACGGATGGACGCTGAAACCGTCCTGGGAATGCTCTCGAGTGTGGCGAATGTCCTGGACGGTGATTTGATCCCATATGTCGTGCCGCGCTTGTCGCAGGTCCAGGAGGGTCCGTGGAGGGGTTGCAGATGTCGGATCCGACGTTTCAGGATATCCACAAATGTTCGATTGGGTTGAGGTCCGGACTATATGCTGGCCATTCCAACGCCGTAATTTGAACCGTCCTAAGTTTGTCGTTCACACATTGGGCCTTGCCTGGTCATGCATTGTTATGCATATAGGATGGAAAGCGTCACGATTTGTTTTTTTAGGGGGGCAATGCACGACATTGGTTCGAGATGTCTGTGATTACCTTAAGGCAGTAAGGTGCCTTCATCGAAGATGTAAATTTCAGTTAGGCCCGATAAAGAGATGCCTCCCCAGACATAACCAACCCACCTCCAAACGGCCGGGTCAACTGCAGCTACATTTGGCAATACACGAACCTCTCTCGTCGGTCGTCAGTATTACTCTAGCATGCCTGCCGAGGCGTACAGGACACTCTCGACGGTCCGTAAAAGAACCTTTTGCCCAATTTCGTCGACCGTCAATGGAATGTGTTCGGCAAATGCCAGTCGCTCCTTCGATGTGCCGTAGTGTGCGGTGGACCTATGGCAGGCCTCCGGGCCGATAATTATGTTCCTCAAGGGCGTCGACGCACTGATTGTTCACTCACCCTGGTGCGTGTACCTCCGCCAGTTCGTATCTGCAGATTTGTGCCATTGTGTGGCGCTCTCGTAATGCATGCCAGACGATATAAATTGGTTTCCACGGGTTGTCGTTTGGCCGCTGGCCTACCTTGTCCTCGCGGCTATCATGTGCAGGTTTCCTGGTACTGTTAGACCTCCCATGCATCGTTGTGTGCGCTGCACTGAATCGTCGGACCATGCTGCCCGGTTCCCGTGTCCTCGGTGTGGAGTGTTGTTATCTGCACTCACTGGAATCCTTGACAGTTGACGCACTATCCTCTCGGTGTTTATTCGAGTCGCTTCGTACAGTGATGATCCCCTCGTTCTTATATACCGCCGACATAAACCTACCCCCCTCTCCCAGTCTAGTTACGTGGTTTATTCCTAAATAATCGCGGTGACGGCCCAATTTTCTGGGGTGGTTACATAGGTTACACTGATGCTATCGTTGTTGTTGGGTGGGGTTCATGGGGTTAGGCGGCCTTCCTTTCCTGTGAGTGACATTGTCCTAGTTGGTAGGTTATTTTTGACGAGTAGTATATATATAAATAATAAATATATATATATGTATATATATATATTATATATATATATATATATAATATATAATATATATAATATAAATATATAATATAATATAATATATAATATTATAATATATATAATAATATATATATATATATTATATATATTTATTATATATATATATATATATATATAATTATATATATATAATATATATATAATTATATATATATAAATAATATATATATATTATATATAATATATATATATAATATATATATATATATATATTATATATATATATATATATAATAATATATATTTATATATTATATATAAATATATATATATATATATATATATAATATATTATATTATAAATTATATATATATATATATAAATATATATATATATATATATATATATAG
>JABUQX010003863.1:25000-32500 GCA_015478945.1 Trachelipus rathkii | reverse complement strand
ATGAGCACAGACGCGGGCTTTAAAGTGAGGGAGATTAAATCTTCTCAAACTCTCTTCAGATTCGCCACATAAAACCAAATCATCCGCATATAATAGGTATAGCACCCTCCACTCTCTTCCATTCTCCATCATTCTAACACCATCCCCTGCCACCCCCACCTCTAATTATTTCATAAAACCAACCCATATATAGAGTGAATAATTAAGGAGACATAACACATCCCTGCCTCACTCCGCAATTAATATTCAGCTAATCACTTTCAATTCCATTTATTCTTACTCACGCTTCACTATCGTCATACATACTTTTGATTCCATTCAGAAGCTTACCACGAACGCCATATATCACTAACACCTGCCCTGGATCTTTCCTATTAATCCTATCATACTCCTGTTGCAAATCCATAAAACCTAAATACAATTTGTTCTTCTTCTCCCTCATTTTCTTAATCATTTGTTTCAATGTAAAGATTTGATCCACACCATCCGTCTACCACTTCTAAACGCACCTTATTCTTCACATCAGTCCTTCAGGTCGCTCGACGCACTCTTTCAAACAAAATACCAGCATATGCCTTCCCTTCAACATTCAATAAAATAATTCCCCTATAATTCCTACCGTTACCGTTATATAAAGGTACTATTACTGCTCTCCTCCAATCCCTCGGAACTATACCCTCCGTAAACGCTTTGTTACACAATTTCCAAATCCAATTAATCACCATCTCGCCTCCGTTCTTGATCATATCACCAGTAATTTCATCTATACCTGCAGATTTACCATTTTTCAACTTTCTCACTCTACCCATTACCTTCTCCTTACCAATGACCTCACCCCCAAAATACCTTATTCCTTCTTGCGCCATCAAACCCACACACATTCACTATCCCTTTTCATTACTGCCAATGTTATGGGCAGATTTTTCGAAGTGTTCCCTCCACACTCTCCTCACATCCATTTCATCAGCTACGAAAGCACCATCCCTATTCATTATTCTATGCAGATTCCCCTTATTCCTTATATATATATATATATATATATATATATATATATATATATATATATATATATATATTATATATATATATATTATATATATATATATATATATATATATATATATATATATATATATATATATTATATATATATATATATATATTATATATATATATATAGATTGGTTATTTATTATATATATATATATATATATATATATATATATATCTATTATTATATATATATATTATATAAGGATTTTTTAACTTGACCGGGGTGGTCAATTGGCTATCAATATTCAAAGAAAGTCGAACAAAATGTAACGGACTAAAAAGTAACGGAGGAAAAAATAACGGAAGTTATTCGGTGCGTTACATGAAAGAAAAAGTAACGAGTCCGTTACTCAAAAATAATTCCGTTAGTAACGGAGTAACGGATCGTGCCCACCTCTATATATATATATATATATATATATATATATATATATATATATATATATATATATATATATATATAGTTATAGATAAATATGATATATATATATATATAATATATATATATTATATATTATTATATTATTATTTCCATTACATTTTTTATACATAAGTTAATTAGGGGCACAAAGATTTCGTCAAACTGGAGCTCCGCCCCTTGTTCCCCGACCAGTGAGTGCTGGAAAAAATAATAAAATAATGCTTTAACAATAAAGAAACATCTGACATTAAAATTTTCTCGCTGTAGTCGGCAAGCGTTGATGTAATTATTAATGATATATATATATATAGTAATATATATAATAATATATATAGTATATATATATATATATATATATATATATATATATATATATATATATATATATATATATATATATATATATATATATATATATATATATATATATATATATATCCGAGACCAAATCAAGAGCTGACATGCCCCGATGCACGACGTTTGAAAGAAAGTGTTTTCATGTCAAAAAAAAAAAATATATGAAGTGTGTGTGTGTGTGTGTGTTCCAGACTTTACCAGTGTAGCGTCTAAGTCTGAGGTCAGACAGTTGGACTGATAAAGGATGGGACTGTGCTGAAAGACGAGTCCTATGGGGTCTCCTCAAAGGAGATTGTTTGCGACTAAATAGTCCAGAAGAGTAGCGTTTGTTAAAGCATTCCACCTTAGTGAGCTTTCTTGGCTTTGTCAACATCAAAATGTAACTAAAAGATGCCATAGGTAACAATATAAACAATTTTATAGGCTAAATTCACACAAAAACAATCTTCGCTATTTCCTTCGGGCATGACAGTCATCTTTTTTAAAATTGAAAAATAGCGTTATTTAATCGCGATGATTCATACACTTTTTATTTCAATTTTACATAATCTTTGATGCATATTATGCAATATTTTCAATCATTTGACCAATTTTCGCAAAAAAAAAATTTTAATCGTAACATTATGAAATTTGTAAAAGATCGATCGTTTCTATAGGAGTATAGAAGTCACCTTATATATATATATATATATATATATATATATAATATATATATAAATATATTATATATTATATATATATATAATATAGTATATTACAATATTTATATATATAGTATATATTAAATTATCTTTATAATATAATATTATATATAGATATATATATATTATATATATATATATATATATATATATATATATATATATATATATATATATATATATATATATATATATTATATATATATATATATATATATATATATATATATATATGGTATATATAATATATATATATCTATATATATATATATATATGTCATATTTATGATATTATTAATATATTAGTTAAATCACAAATTATGAGATATATATATATATTAGTATATATATATATATATATATATATAATCATCCACCTTCTTTCCCCAAGACTGGGGGTAAGGTGCGTAACATGCACCGGAAACAGAAAAGTAATAGAAGAATATGACACAAGTCGAAAAGAAAGCCCAGCCTTACCGCCACCTTTATACCTTTTAGTGAAACTCGTCGCAGTCAGAAAATCCACCCTCGAGCTTCACGGGACCGCGACGGACCCTCACTATGGCATCTCGTCAATGTAGGGTTCATCCCTTGGTCCAAGTGGGCCCCAACCATACCCCCTCACAAAACCCAGCCATTCACTCCTATTATGCACCTTCTTCTCCCCTCTGCCAAACTCATATTTCTCTCCTCCAGGCATTCCTTTACTGACTCAATCCACTTTTTCTTCGGTCTTCCAGCTGGTCGATTCCCAACACACTCACCACTATACATCCGCTTAACAAACCGACTATCATCCATCCTTTCCACATGACCAAACCATCTCAACGTATTTTTATTTATTCTCTCATTTATCCCTTTCTTCACACCACACAACTCTCTATTACGTTCATTCCTCATTTTATCAATTCTTCTCACATCTAACACTCCCCTAAGTTTGTCCATTTGAACACATTGTACTATAGATATATACGTCTTATTCCAGACCATAGTATCACTTCTATTCATCAACACAGGTAACAACATAAACTCATGGAAGAGCCTAGGGCATTCAAGACTTAGTTCCTTTACATCCACCAGCGATTTAATTGCACCAGCAACCTTCCTGCCATTCACAACTTTCCTACTACACCCTGCATCATCAGTTCCCTTTTCATCCAACATATACAACATATATCCTAAATATTTAAACTCAGACACATGTTCCAGCTGGTCACCATCTAATATAACTTCACACTGAGGAATGTCCTCACTCACAACCATAACCTTACTCTTACGTTTACTTTCAAACCCCTCCTTTTGCACACCCTGCTAAATCTCTCTACCAATCCTCTCAATCTTCCTTCAGATTCACCGCATAAAACCAAATCATCCGCATATAATAGGTTAGGCACCCTCCATTATCTTCCATTCTCCAAAATTCTAACACCATCTCCTACAACCCCCACCTCTAATTCTTTCATAACCCCATCCATTTACAAATTGAATAACCAAAGAGTCAAAACACATCCCTGCCTCACTCTGCTATTAATATTAAACCAATCACTTTCGACACCATTTATTCTTACACACACTCTTCGCTATCGTCATACACACTTTTGACTCCATTCAGAAGCCTACCATCAACACCATATATCACTAACACTTGCCATAGAGCTTCCATATTAATCCTATCATACACCTGTTGGAAATCCATAAAACCTAAATACAATTTATTCTTCTCACTCATTTTCTCAATCATTTGTTTCATTGTAAAGATTTGATCCACACATCCTCTACCACTTCTAAACCCACCTTATTCTTCACCAATCAGTCCTTCAGTCACTCGACGCCCTCTTTCAACCAAAATACCAGCATATATCTTCCCTACAACACTCAATAAACTAATTCCCCTATAATTCCTACAGTTAATCTTATTCCCCTTACCCTTATATAAGGGTACTATTACTGCTCTCCTCCAATCCCTCGGAACTATACCCTCCACAAATGCTTTGTTGCACAACTTCCAAATCCAATCAATCACCATCTCTCTTCCATTTTTTATCATTTCACCAGTAATTTCATATATACCTGCAGATTTACCATTCTTCACCTTTCTCACTCTACCCATTATCTCCTCCTTACTTATGACCTCATCCCCAAAGTACCTATTCCTGCTTACACCATCAATCCCACACACATTCACTCACCTCTTCATTACTGCCAATGTTGTGCAGATTTTCGAAGTGTTCTCTCTTCTCCACACTCCCCTCACATTCATTTCAACAGTTACGAAAGCACCATCCATCCGTATTCATTAATCTAAGCAGATTCCCTTTATTCTCATTCTTAAACTTTCGCGCTTCCTTCCAGAAGAGCTTCCTATTCCCTTGTAAGTCCCCATTGATCTTCCTTCCAAACTGTTCATTTGCCTCTTTTTTCCTCCTACGTATGCACCTTTTAGTATTTCTTTTTTCCTCCTTATGTAATTCCAAACATCTTTCTTTTGAAACTTCATCTTTGGCTTTTAGTACATTCAACCAAGCTTCTTTTTTACCTTTAACCGCTTACATCACCTCTTCATTCAACCACTCACTCTTAACATTCTTACTTCCTACTTTAGCACATCCACATACTTTCTTGGCACTGCCAACAACTCCTTCCTTCATTTTCTCTCAGATTTGTTCAGTTTCAACTAGTTTATATTCAATTGATTTACTTGCGAGAGCTCTTAAATATTTATCCTCATTACCTTATTCACTTTTCTCACTGTTAATTCTACATACTTCATTCCTTATCATCTTCCTCTCCATCCAAACCCCCACTAACTAAATTTTACATAAAACAACATAATGATCCGATAATCCCATTCCTAACCCCCTCACTGATTTAACATCCAACGCATACTTCAACATCTTCTTTACCAACACAAAATCAATCAAACTTTTCCCTTCGATATCATCTCTACCTACACCAACTTTAGTATACTTATGAATACTTTTGTGTTTAAAGAAAGTATTACTTACACACATTTTTCTCTCCTCACAGAAATCAATCACCTTCCTAGCATTCACCTTCCTTCCCGACACCTCAAAACCACCTGTTATACCATCCCTTTTTTGATCACCTATCAACCATTTTGGTCATCCAAAACAATCAATCTGAAGCTCCTACTCACTCCATCCAAAACATCATTCAGATTATCCCAGAAAATCGCACTTTCTTCAACATTACCCTCAGTTGGACCACATGTCACAACCACATATAACTTGACCTTTTCAAACTTAAATTTGACTATTAGAATTCTAGTTCTCACACAAACAAAGTAAACCATAAGTATATACCATATATGGTATATACCATAAGTATATACCACAAGTCACTCATCAAAATTCCAACTCTTTCTCTCCCCCTCTCATTCCTTTCCAAACCAGCACACACACATTTCACACCACACCACTCATTTTCACCCTTTCCTTTCATCTTTGTTTCAGATACAGTGATCAAATCAAATTTGCCCTTTCTGAATACATCCATCACCTGTCTCCTCTTCTCCTCAACATTAATTCCTCTGACATTCCATGTACCCATACGATTCATACATTTTCGCCGAAAGATAGAAGGTCGTTTACGGCGATCACAACCTTCTCCGAGGCATGCATTTGCATTCCTGGCAAAAGATAAATGGTAGTGGGCAGCCAACCCAACTACCACCGTCCCTTTGTCGCCTTCTACGACACGCAGGACAAACGATGTGGGCAATTCTTTCTCCCCAACACATAGGGATAAAAGTAGTAGGGATATATATATATATATATATATATATATATATATGTATTGGAGCTAACGTATGTATCCAATATTTTATGTTATTAATATAAAAATATGTAAAATGAGTTAGACATATATTACAATAGTTTATAAAATTATTTTTCATTTAAACTCAAGAATAACAATGTATATATAATAATAATGTTAAAAATAACAATAACCAATAATAATAATAATATCTATAACTATAATAATAATAATAATATGTAGCCAATAATTCAATAACCAATAATATGTAATAATAACTATCAATAACAACAATAATATTTCTAACAATAATATATGTATGTAATAATAATAATATGTATGTAATAATAGCCTTGTAACTAATAGCCAGCAGCAAGGCTTATCTTCTATTGCTTGTATATACATATACCTGTATAATATACTGCTCATATATATATATATATATATATATATATATATATATATATATATATATAACAATAATATATATATACTATATATATATATATCCCAGTAGGAGTCCAACTTTGATCCAAAACCTGTAGCAAGTGTTCTGAAAATGCTTAAGAACTTCCGGTGCCTAAAGCAAGAAGCGGCTCCGGGCAATTGACATATATGGTATTTCTTGTATTGATATCACTGTGTTTCAAACATCATTCATAACTGGTTTTAGAAAAATAATAATAATAATAATAATAATAATAATAATAATAATAATAATAATAATAATAATAATAATAATAATAATAATAATAATAATAATAATAATAATAATAATAATAATAATAATAATAATAATAATAACAATAATAATAATAATAATAATAATAATAATAATAATAATAATAATAATAATAATAATAATAATAATAATAATAATAATAACAATAATATTAATAATAATAATAATAATAATAATAATAATAATAATAATAATACTAATAATAATAATAATAATAATAATAATAATATGTAATAATAATAATAATAATAATAATAATGTAAATCAAATCAAATAATATAATAAATAAATAAATAAATAAATATCTAATAATAATAATAATAATAATAATAATAATAATAATAAATAATGTATTATAATAATAATAATAATAATAATAATATAATAATAATAATAATAATAATAATAATAATAATAATGATAATAATAATAATAATAATAATAATAAT
>JABUQX010003863.1:0-15000 GCA_015478945.1 Trachelipus rathkii | reverse complement strand
TTTGGGTAAGTGTTAAGAATCTCAACACTCTTCTCGTGTTCAACTGGTGTGCCAAGGAATAATAAATGAAGGTTTTACGCATTCTCTCTCTCTCTCTCTCTCTCTCTCTCTCTCTCTTTTCTCTTTCTCTCTCTCTCTCTCTCTCTCTCTCTCTCTCTCTCTCTCTCTCTCTCTCTCTCTCTCTCTCTCTCTCTCTCCTTTCTAAATGAGAGATCATTGTGCCTCTCTCTCTCTCTCTCTCTCTCTCTCTCTCTCTCTCTCTCTCTCACTCTCTCTCTCCTCTCTCTCTATATTAGACATCTTTGTCTCCTTCTCTCTCTCTCTTTCTTTCTCTCTCTCTCTCTCTCTCTCTCTCTCTCTCCTCTCTCTCTAAATGAGAGATCATTGTGCTTCTCTCTCTCTCTCTTTCTCTCTCTCTCTCTCTCTCTCTCTCTCTCTCTCTCTCTCTTCTCTCTCTCTATCTAAATGAGAGATCATTGCGCTTCTCTCTCTCTCTTCTTTCTCTCTAAATGAGAGATCATTGTGCTTCTCTCTCTCTAAATGAGAGATCATTGTGCTTCTCTCTCCCTAAATGAGAGATCATTGTGCTTCTTTCTCTCTTCTCTCTATAAATGAGAGATCATTGTGCTTCTCTCTCTCTCTAAATGAGAGATCATTGTGTTTCTCTCTCTCTAGTTGAGAGATCATTGTGCTTCTCTCTCTCTAAATGAGAGATCATTATGCTTCTCTTTATGCCTCTGTCTGTTTCTTTTCTTACTCTAAATGAGAGATCATTGTGCTTCTCTCTCTCACACTCTCTAATTGACAGATCATTGTGTTTCTCTTTATCTATCTCTAAATGAGAGATTATTGTACTTCTCTCTCTCTCTCTCTCTTTCTCTAATTGAGAGATGATTGTGCTTCTCTTTATCTCTCTCTAAATGAGAGATCATTGTGCTTCTCTTTATGTCTCTGTTTCTTCTCTCTCTCTCTAAATGAGAGATCAATGTGCTTCTCTCTCTCTTTCTCTAATTGAGAGATCACTGGGCTTCTCTTTATATCTCTCTCCCTCTAAAGGAGAGATCATAGTGCTTTTCTTTATGTCTCTGTTTCTCTCTCTCTCTTTCTCTCTCTCTCTCTCTAATTGAGAGATCATTGTGCTTCTCTCTCTCTTTCTTTCTTTCTTTCCTTCTATCTTTCTTTCTTTCTTTCTCTAAATGAGAGATCGTTGTGCTTCTCTCTCTCTCTCTCTCTCTCTCTCTCTCTCTCTCTCTCTCTCTCTCTCTCTCTCTCTCTCTCTCTCTCTCTCTCTCTCTCTTTCCATAATTATAACTTTCATGAAAAAAAAAGAAATTTTATTTTTGACATAGACGTAAATATTTGCATTAATACAAAAGTTCAAATTAGCCATTATATAAATAAATACCATATACAGTATATATATATATATATATAATATATATATCAATATGTCACATCAGTAATATGTGTATGTAATATGTATATATGTATGTAGTAATAACTAATAGCATGTAACTATTCAACAACCAACTGTATGAGTATGGAGATAATATGTGTAATAGCCAATAATAACATCAATAATATATCAATATAGCTATCGAATAAGACTTTCTATAACGTTACCAAAATAACAATAACATATATGTAATAATATGGAATAATAATAATAATAATAATAATAAAATAAAAAGAATATGTTTATACGTTGGCTTTAAACAACTGCCATATAAAAATATTGATATTGATGTGTATATATATATACATATATATAAATAAATAATACTATATAAATACTATATAGTATATATATATATATATATATATATATATATCCCACCGACACCAACCTTTGGTATTGTAAGCTGGAGCAAGCTTTTGAACTCCAGTTCACAATGGTTGTTCTTTTCTTTCCTTCACAGAGAAGGTATCTCCATTGTTTTTTTTCGACACTACTTTAAGTCTGAACAATTGTAACATTTTTATTGTAAAATCACAATTCAAACCTTTCACTGTTCTTAATATTTTTTGTATTCTTTTTCACTGAACAAGTTTGTTGTTTTCAATACTTCAATAACTCAGTTACTACTACTACTACTACTACTACTACTACTACTACTACTACTACTACTATTAATACTACTACTACTACTTTGCTACTACAACTACTATTACTACTACTAATATCACTACTACTACTACTACTACTACTACTACTACTACTACTACTACTACTACTACTACTAAATATAATCTACACAACTATAACATTTTTTCGAAATCTCCCAACTCAACCCTTCCTTTCTTATTAACATTCTTGGTATTCCTTTTCCGTGAACTTTCATGAAATCATCACAATGCTTCTCTCACCACCAAGCAGCTTCTAAGAAGTTATATACTCTAAGGAGTCTTTAGATTCTCTTCACACTTCAAAGTTGATGTCTCTGTAGGGGACTAGTTCAAATAACCAACAGGAAAAAGGGTGGACACAACATCAAAAAAATTTCTTGTACACCCCGCTGCAGGCGTTAAGATAGGTTAAGTTAAGTTAAGATAAGTTAAGTTAAGTTAAGTCAAGTTAAGTTAAGTTAAGTTAAGTTAAGTTAAGTTAAGTTAAGTTAGGTTAGGTTAGGTTAGGTTAGGTTAGGTTAGGTTAGGTTAGGTTAGGTTAGGTTAGGTTAGGTTAGGTTAGGTTAGGTTAGGTTAAGTTAAGTTTTGTTGGATTCGGTAGAGAAACTCTAAATAACCATTTTTTTTTTTTTTTTTTTTTTTTTTACAAATGTCGATCCATTTGGGTATAGGTCCTCTCTGTATAGGATGCCGTTCCTCCTTAGATTGAAACTGATTCTCATCTCGAGGTTGTTTCCATCGAACACAGTCTTTTTGAAATGAATGGGGTTTAGTCTAGAGCATTTTTCCACATCATTTCTCTTACTCTCTCACTCTCCAATCTCTTCCTCACCATTAAAACTACTGCATCACTTTCTTAATATTATCAATATAACAATTGACATTACTCTTATGAACTATCCATTCTCATACGTCTTCCATTGAGGAGGGCTCGATTGACCAGTCTCTCAACACAGTCTCTCTGCACAGTCTCTTTATTTCTCTGTCCATCTCTCTGACCACACACTTAACCTCTATGCTCATTCTTACATGCTCTCTATTAGAAAAGTCTTAAAATAATTCCTATGACTTCCACCTTTTAAAACTCATATACAGGTTCAGGTCTGCCTTATATTGTTTGATATATATATATATATATATATATATATATATACATCTTTCGATCATATATATATTTATATATATATAATAACTCAAATTTATAGATATATATATATATATATATATATATATATGCATATATATATATATATATATATATATATATGAGTATGTGTGTGTGTGCAAAAAATTAAAATACACCCCTGACCTTAGAAATATATAAAATGAAAATACAAAAATAGAAAAATTTGTAATTGGTATTAACAAAAGCAAAGTAAAAAACTGTAACGAGGGAACTTGACAAAGAATTAACATTGTAATGACCTAAACATAATATATATATATATAATAATATAATAATATATATAATAATAATAATATATGTAATAATAATAATATTAATAATAACAATAATATAATAATATAATAAATAATATGTAATATAATAACAATATAAATATATAATATGTATATATAATAATAATAATAATAATAATATATATATATATATATATATAGTATGTAGCAATAACAACATGCTGCGTAACAACCAATAATATTGTATGTATGTATGTATCTTGTAATATGTATGTATGTATGTAATAATAATAATGTATAATAATATAATATGTATGTATCATGTAATATAACTCTTTATATCAATATTGTATAATATAGATAATAATATGTAATATGTATAATAATAATAATAATATAATAACTTAAAAAATATATATGTATAATATATAATAATAATATAAATATATCAATAATAATAATAATAATAATAATAATAATACTGTAATAATATATATATAAGAAATAATAATATGAATAACCATAATGTAATAATAATAATATGTAATATATATAATATAATATGTAGTATGGCATAATATCTTCTTCTTAACCCAACCAGTAACCAACCTGGCAGCCAATACGTATGTATGCCATAATAATACCAACAATAGCAGCCAACCATGTACGTAATTTGTATATGGATATATATATATACATATATATATATAATAATATAATATATATATATATCGCTATCATATATCTAATATATATATGTGCTGTATGTATGTAATGTGGCTCATTTTATGTATCTGTAATATTAGCCAGCCAATATGCTGTATATCAGCACCCATTATATATATATGTAATGTATATGTATATATGTATATATATGTATGTGTGATTTACATAGTATATGTATGTAATATAGCATATGTAACCAACCCAACTTAGCTATGCGCCAACAATAATAATGCAATAATAACCAGCAGCTAACGCTATATTAGCTGTATGTATGTAATAACAACCAATAATAATAATAATAATAACCAATAATAATAATAATAATAATAATAATAATAATAATAATATATATATCAATAATATTATAATAATATAATATTAATAATATGTAATAATATATAATAATAATAATATGGAAATAATAATAATACATGAAATAATAATAATAATAATAATAATAGCCAATAATAATAATATATAATAATAATATATAATAATATATATAATATAATAATAATATAATAATATGTAATATAATATATATAATACATAATAATATATAATAATAATAATAATAATATGTAATAATAATATATAATAATATAACAATAATATGCTAATATGTGTAATAATAATAAAGCACCAATGCTGAATAATATGTATGCTGCAATAACAAACGTATTATGGTTTTGATCACGCGCATGTATAATATAATAATAATATAATAACCAGCAATAATAATAGCAATAATAATATAATAATAATATATATGCAATAATAATACAATAACCAGCCAATAATATATCTTCATATATCCTTCTTCATGCTGTAACCAGCCAGCTAATAATATATATATATAATATATCTTACCACTATTAATAATAATAATCTACTATATACAAGCAAAATATGTTCATATATATATAATAATAATCACATATGTCACTCCACTCTCATTGATGAACAATAATAATGGTAACCAATAATAGTAAACAATAATAATAATAATAATGGCATTATTTAATAATAAATCTTATATTTATGAAATATATATATTATAACCAACCATATATATATATACTATATATAAATACAATAATAATAACATATATATAGATATATTTTCTTCTACCATATATAATATTATATATTATATATATATATATATATATATATATATATATATATAAGTTTTGTTGCTCCCGAAAAATAAAAACAAATAACGTTTTTTTTTAATTTCTGATATTCCAACAAAAATGTACGTAGTTTATTATTATTATTATTAATATTATTATTATTATAATTATTATTATTATTATTATTATTATTATTATTATTATTATTATTATTATTATTATTATTTATATTATTATTATTATTATTATTATTATTATTATTATTATTATTATTATTATTATTATTATTATTATTATTATTATTATTATTATTATTATTATTATTATTATTATTATTATTATTATTAAAATCATTAGTAGCTTTTCTCCAATCCCTCCCCTCACCCTAGGCTTTTTTTCACAGGTTTTCACATCGACTCTAGTCTTTCCTTGCTCTTAGTCTTGGGTTGGCCGCTGCACCGGTGCGGAAATCTGTGGTGCTGTGTTCAATTTTAGTGTCCCGTAGAGGGCGTGACAGTGTGGCGCGGTGCAGCACACTATACCGGTAATTCGTCGAGGTGCAGTGCGGTACTGTCAACAATTTCAGAGTCACGATACGGTGAGGTGTGGTACGGAGCGGGACACAATTTAGTGTCCCATTGCGGTGTGGTACGGAGCGGGACACAATTTAGTGTAACATTGCGGTGCGGTGGGATGCTGTCCATAATTTTACTGTCCCGTTGCGGTACATTATATATATATTGTTCTGATAATTGCGGAACTTGGCGAACTCTATTTTAGCCAATCAAAAAAGAATCTGAATGTTCTTTGGGTGTTGTTTTCCATACTTCATATGAAGGTATCCAAACTACCTCTTCGATGGGGCTTTGCCGGTCAATGCTGATAGAAGCTTTAAGTAGCAAAACTATTTCAATGGTCGCATTCTCTGCTCTCATATGACCAGGGCTACGGAGTCATTAATATGCGTTGCTGACAATAATTCCGACTCCAATTCTGACTCCGATCTCCGACTCCGGTTTCAACTTTCACATCTCTAGATGAACTCCACATGCACCACAATTTGAACAAATATGCTTTCACATTTGTAGATTAACTCCACATCCATCCATATTTAACAAACCAGTTTTCACATTTCTAGATAAACTTCACATCCCCAAAATTTGAACAAATATGATTTCCCATCTCTAGATGAACACATTCAACACAGTTTGAACAAATATGCTTTCCCATTTCTGGATTAACTCCATTTACACCACAGTTTTAACAAATATGCTTTCACATTTCTAAATAAACTCTACGTCCACCACAGTTTGAGTATATATGCTTTCACCTCTCTAGATGAACTCCACACATCGACCACAGTTTGAATCTCTCTCTCTCTCTCTCTCTCTCTCTCTCTCTCTCTCTCTCTCTCTCTCTCTCTCTCTCTCTCTCTCTCTCTCTCTCTCTCTCTCTCTCTCTCCATGTAAGCCTTAAACTAATTGGGAGACATCATATATTATTGACGCAACCCCATCCATCTATATATATATATATATATATATATATATATATATATATATATATATATATATATATATATATATATATATATATATAATCTACTATATATATATACATATATATATATATATTATATATATATCTAACTATATATATATGTCTTGTCCACCTTCTGGACATTATTAATTATACCTATATTCGCCGATCTGACTACCCCTCGACCTGTGAGTAGTGGAAAAATAATAAAATATTGCTTCAAAAAAATCTCCCTATAAGTTTTTCTCATTAAAATCGGCTAATTTAGGTATTATTATGAATATGTTATAATATATTATAATGTATTATAAAATATTATAATATATAATATATTATTATAATATATTATAATAAATTATAATATACTTTCATACTTTGTTAATCTTCTTAATAGGTCCTAAACCGAATTTAAATGTAAAAAAAAAAAGAAAATAGGTAGAGATAAGATATTTATATATGAGAGATTTAGGTATTATTATGAATATGTTATAATATATTATAATGTATTATAAAATATTATAATATATAATATATTATTATAATATATTATAATAAATTATAATATACTTTCATACTTTGTTAATCTTCTTAATAGGTCCTAAACCGAATTTAAATGTAAAAAAAAAAAGAAAATAGGTAGAGATAAGATATTTATATATGAGAGATTTGGCAGCGGTTTTTTAGTCCTATTGCATGGGGACAAAAGCTATTTAAAAAAAACGATTATCGGAAAAAACATCGATATTTCGTCAGATTACGCTAATCTCG
Organism: Trachelipus rathkii; assembly: GCA_015478945.1. Taxonomy (NCBI): domain Eukaryota; kingdom Metazoa; phylum Arthropoda; class Malacostraca; order Isopoda; family Trachelipodidae; genus Trachelipus; species Trachelipus rathkii. The sequence continues at coordinate 7,285 of JABUQX010003863.1, read as the reverse complement.
ACTATTACCAATAAAAATAATAATAATAATAATAATAATAATAATAATAATAATAATAATAATAATAATAATAATAATAATAATAATAATAATAATAATAATAATAATAATAGTAATAATAATAATAATAATAATAATAATAATAATAATAATAATAATAATAATAATAATAATAATAATAATAACAATAATAATAATAATAATAATAATAATATTAATAATGTAGTAATAAGTAATAATAATAATAATGTAATAATAATAATAATAATAATAATAATAATAATAATAATAATAATAATAACTACATAGTATTAGTAATATGTAATAATAATATAAAGAATAATATAAAGAATAATAATAATATCAATATTGTGAAAAAACATATAATAGAAATAAATAAATAATACTATAAATAATAATACTAATAATAATAATAATAATAATAATAATAATAATAATAATAATAATAATAATAATAATAATAATAATAATAATAATGACAATAATAATAATAATAATAATAATAATAATATAATAATGACAACAATAATAATATAATAATAATAATAATAATAATAATAATAATAATAATAATAATAATAATAATGACAATAATAATAATAATAATAATAATAATAATAATAATAATAATAATAATAATATAATATGTAATAATAATACCTATTATTATGATAATTTTAATGATCATAATAATAATAATAATAATAATAATAATAATAATAATAATAATAATAATAATAATAATAATAATAATAATAATAATAATAATAATAATAATAATAATAATAATAATAATAATGAAATAATAATAATATTAATAATAATAATAATAATAATAATAATAATAATAATAATAATAATAATAATAATAGTAATAATAATAATAATAATAATAATAATAGTTTTTAATTGTTGGAAAAACATAAATGCCTTTACAACTATTGAAATGTTTTATTGTTGTTGTTAATTTTATTATTGTTGTTATTTGCAGACCCCAAAATTTGTCCCTACAATATCACACCATACTCCTCCAAATCCTTCCAAAGCTATTTTTACATCAACCTTCTCCTAAGTTTTAAATCCCATAAAAAAGGATTCTTCTACTTCTCCCCAAGTATGGATAATAGGGCAACGCAATTTTCTCCGCACCTGGAACTCGCACATTACCAACCATCTTTCTGCAATGCTCACCTCTCTCTTTACTGCTACCTCTACCGTCGATTCTGCCGCACAGAGGTAGAGAGTCGCTAGAGTTTGATTCGTCGTCTGGAGCCTAGGTAGCGATTACCTAGATTAAACCCTACCACGAACCGCATATCACATTTACTATTTTACAACCCCCCCTCCCCCGCACCGGACCGCACCGCACCGCACCGCACAAAACCACACAGAATCAACCAACCCAATCAGCAAATTTTTCATTGTCTAATCATACCAAGTACTTCACTTACACCATATATTTATCTGTAACACTTCTCATTACTTGAAAGAAAATCCTGTCTGTCAGATTTGCCACTCTATTTGACAAAAATCTCTCCATTATCTTCGCCATTCATTATTCCATTGTAGATAGTCACCAGACAGACAATTTGACAGTTTTCAACCAATTTCCCTGTCTACTAACACGTATTTAATAATAACTTTAACAACAGCTTATATATATAATAATAATAATAATAATAATAATAATAATATATATATATATATAAATATATACATATATATATATATATATATAACATAATAATAATTATGTAATATATATAATATATACACGCATATATATCAATAATAACAACCAATATCTATATATATATGTATATATATATAGTAATAATAAATAATATGTAATAATAATAATATGCACGTAATAATATATAATAATAATAATATATATATATCTAATAATAATAATATAATATATATATATCATATAACTCAATAATATATAATATAATAATAATATAATATATAATAATATATATATCTATATATATCAATTATAATATATGTATATGTATATATATATATGTAATATATATAATGTAATAATAATATAATAATAATATGTATATATATAATAATAATAATATAAATATATATATATATGTAAATCTATATATATCTTTCAATAATAAATATAATAATGTTTTATATATATATATTAACTTGATAATATATATATAATATATATACTAATCTGTATGTATATATATATATAATAATATATATCAACTTAATAATAATAACTGTAATAATAATATATATACATATATATATAATAATATATATATAATATATATTTATATATATATATATAGCCATATATATATCATATATAATATATATCACTATATAACTATATAACTATATATAACTATATAACCAGCCATATATATATATAACTTACCAGTATATATATATATGCATATATATATATATATATATGCTAATATATGCTATATGCATATATATAGCATATATATGCTATGCTGTATAACTATCATAAACATCGCCACCAGCATACCTAACGAATTTATCCCATGTTAATTTAAAAAATAGCTAAAGGGCTAATGCCATCCATCCCTATAGTTTCCATTTAATATAAGAATATTTGGATATATTAATTTTTACACTTCACTATGATTATATAAAATGAAATATTGATCTTAAACCTTATATATATATATATATATATATATATATATATATATATATATATATATATATATATATATATATAACCGCTGTTATATACTCTTCTATATATACTATATATATAATCATCATCAACCACCTTCCAGTGGGACTTTTCGTCCTGTCAGTGGGACCCTTCGAGAAAGGTCCTTGAGCAGAACCTAACGGCTAAATCCACTGGCTGGCCAGGCCTATCGCGGATGTTCGCGATTAATTTTCCATTTGTAGCAAAGCAAACTACAAATGTACTCATTAACGTCTGAAAGGTGGGACGAAGCTAGGATTCGCAGAGGAGAATCGCCTACGTTCTCACGGATGAAAGGTCTTCGACAAAAGACTACCTCGCTTGCTTCAAGCGGGTGCTCTACCACTGAGGCTAGGGCGCTCTTATATGTATATATATGCTATGCGCCATGTAATAGCAATAGCATAGCCTTATGTAATATATGTATATATATATATATATATATATATATATAATAACCATAACCATATATATATATCGCCTCTATCTTTCTTTCTAACAATAATAATATATATATATATATATACTATTTATATATGTATATATATATATATATATATATATAACCTGCCATATATATATATGCTATATATATATATATATAATAATAACCTGTATATATAATATATACTGTAATATTGTAATATATATATACTTATTATATATATATACAACATATATATATATAATAATATATAATAGTATATATATATATAATAATATGTATATAATATTAATATATATAATAATAATATAATAATATAATAATAATATAATAATATGTATAATATATAATATATGTAATAATAATAACCAATAGCCAATAACCAATAAATATGTTATAATAACCATAGTATGCCAATAACTATATATATAGTAATAACCAGCCAATAGCCAATAATAAATATATATATATATCATACCATCATATATATATATCTTTCTATATATATATATATATATGCATATATATATATATATATATATATTAGAGGAAGAGGCCAATTCTGTATGGCAGGAGTGTTTGGAGTTATTTGTTGTTCTTGTTCTTCCTCCACTGGCAGGTCTAATTGGTGTAAAAGAGGGCTTGTAGTTGTCTCTTCTGCTTGTTTCTCCACTGAAAATATAATAAGTTGATGGTTGTTCTTTCATAGCTCCTCGTATTAGGCATCGTTTATACGTTGAGGAGCTTAAGTATCTGCAAATACTCGGGATTCCACCTTTCACTGTTGAAGCCGCCTTCTTTACCAACAAAGCTATATGTGCGCACAGTTGGTACTTCGAGGTTAATGAACCATCAACACAAGTAGTTATAACCCTTTTATAGTTATCTCTTTAATAGTAAGGTGTCAAAATAACTTTAGATTTTTGGTTATTTATTAAGATTTTCATTCGGATTATATTCAAACCAATCGCTGAGCTAAAGCTAAGCGCAATATTATTTTTCCAATTTTTATTATACATAAACACCCCGCTGACTCAAAACTCAATCCAAAAGTCCTTATTTTAGTATTCAGAGAGAGAGAGAGAGAGAGAGAGAGAGAGAGAGAGAGAGAGAGAGAGAGAGAGAGAGAGAGGAAAAACGCGCCAAAATCATAGGTTACATATTTTACAAAAATAAGTTATTTACATAAATAAGATATAAAATATGATATAAAATGCTTTAAAATATTATGTTACACTTGAAATTATTTTATTTAGTAACGTATTATGAATAAAAACTAGGTAAGGACAGTTAAACAAATATATTCTGTTCCAAAAATAAAATGATAAAAAAAGACATTCTTACAATTTATTTTCTTTAATTTGGTTATCTTTAAATAAAACAGGTTAACTCATGTATTTTATAAGCACAAAAGTTTTATCTAAACATTAAAGTATTATTTGAGTTCAAATTATTTTAACAATATTATATTGCGTGCACTATATATATATATATATAATATATATATATATATATAGTAATAATAATAATATGCACCTGTAATATGTATCTACTGCTGTATGTATGTATATGTATTATACATACACAGATATATATAATAATAACCAATATCATAATAATAATAATAATAATAATAATATGTAATAATAATTAATAACATAATAATAATATAATAATAATAATAATAATAATAATAATAATAATATATATATAATATATATATAATAATAATAATAATATATAATATATATATGTAATAATAATAATATATGTATGTAGATTTAATAATAATAATAATATGTATAACTTAGAAAGTAATAAAAGTAATAATGTATGTACATGTAATAATAATAATATATAATAATATGATAATATTATGTATAATATATGGAGAATATCTAAATTCATAATGTATATGTAATAATTATAATCATGATAAAAATATAAGTAACTTATTTAATATATATGTGTAATTATAATATGCATCTGCTTTAACAATAATAACAATAATTAGAACAATAATAATAATAATAATAATAATATGCGTATTACTCTATAAATATAATAAAAATAATAAAAATAATAATAATTATTTTAAAAATAATAATAATATATATATATAATAATAGTAATAATAATAATACCTAAGAATAATAATAATGTATTATATTTTATAATAATGTACATATAATAATAATAATAATAATAATAATAATATATATATATATATATAGGGATATATATCTAATGTTACTTTCGTTTGTGTGGTATAAATCTTAAGAAACATATATATATATAATACATAAATATATATAATAATATAATAATATATATATATATATATATATATATATATATATATATATATATATATATATATATATATATATATATATATATATATATATATATATATATATATATATATATATATACTATGTTTGTGTGGTCTTTAAAAGTTCAATGTTATGAAAAAATGTTTATGATATGTAAAAACATTCCAACATGCTATAAAGATAATAATCATTGTAATAGCATTATATTGATCTCTAATAATAATAATAATAATAATAATAATAATAATAATAATAATAATAATAATAATAATAATAATAATAATAATAATAATAATAATAATAATAATAATAATAATAATAATAATAATAATAATAATAATCACAATAATAATAATAATAATAACTAATAATAATAATAATAATAATAATATAAACGCCTGCTTACCAACATGCTCCAATCTATCATATTTAATTTTAATCAAATGTATAATAATAATAATAATAATAATAATAATAATAATAATAATAATAATAATAATAATAATAATAATAATAATAATAATAATAATAATAATAATAATAATAATAATAATAATAATAATAATAATAATAATAATAATAATATTAATAATAATAATTAGTAATAAAAATAAATGATAATAATAATAATAATAATAATAATAATAATAATAATAATAATAATAATAATAATAATAATAATAATAATAATAATAATAATAATAATAATAATAATAATAATAATAATAATAATAATAATAATAATAATAAGAATAATAATAATAATAACAATAATAATAATAATAATAATAATAATAATAATAATAATAATAATAATAATAATATTAATAATAATAATAATAATAATAATAATAATAATAATAATAATAATAATAATAATAATAATAATAATAATAATAATAATAATAATAATAATAATAATAATAATAATAATAATAATAATAATAATAATAATAATAATAATAATAATAATAGTAATAAAAGTAATAATAATAATAATAATAATAATAATAATAATAATAATAATAATAATAATAAAAATAATAATAATAATAATAATAATAATAATAATAATAATAATAATAATAATAATAATAATAATAATAATAATAATAATATAAATCCTTGTACCAACATGCTCCAATCTAATTTTTTTTTTTTTTTTTTTTTTTTTACAGTTTTCACCACCACTCACCGGGCAGCCTAATTCGAGGGGGTATTGCACACACCAGTTATTCATCAACTAACGTAAAAATTACGCAGATGAGCACAGACGCCGGCTTTAAAGTGAGATAGATTAAATACAGCAGGAAACACAGAAGATGGAAGAGAATTCCACAGAACAGAGGTGGAATGAAAGAAGGAATCACCACAGCGAACTACCCTGGAGTTAATAATATCAACACAAAACTCATGCGCTGACACAGCACCCTTTTGTGCTGCGAGGGCGTCGTAAAGGTGGTTGAACCGAGAGTGATAAGGTTCCCTCGAGCACCTGCCGCTGCCGTAGTACCTATGAAAAGAGATAAAGCACCAACATCGCGCCCGCAAAGATAGAGAGTCAAGTGAATTGGAAGTACAGGCCAGTTTATAAGCCTTTTGACCTTTGACTCGACCCTATCAAAAGCCAGGGCAGAACCCAGGCTTCTCCCAGGCTCTTGAGCAGGTACCCCGGCACAAAGGGCCGGATGAGGCCCTTGCATAGCTGAGAGTAACTGAGAAGATTAAAAAGTCTCTCAGTCCTAAACAGAACCCCCGGTT
>JABUQX010003861.1:60000-61590 GCA_015478945.1 Trachelipus rathkii | reverse complement strand
TTTCAAACATTCAATCTTTCTAGAATTCAAATATGTGCTTATTCCACCTTGTATTAACATCTTCTTGAATTGGCATAAGTGGGTTGCAAGATGTGGATCCAAGTCTTCTTTGTATTCTTTAAGTTAATTACAGCTTTAAAAACTGGAATGATTGAAATGTTTATACAAATATTCCTACATTTCTTATTAAATCACAATTCTTTGAGAAAAATAAAGGCATCTTTAAGAAATTGAAGTTTATGAATTAAACAACCAGAAAAACTTGTGTATCCTGCTAAATCAGTTCCAATTTTCATGTTATATGCTCCATCTCGAGGATCAAATGGATTATGTTAGGAGAAATTCCCAATTATTCATCGTAATTTCAAAAACTCATAGTGATTTTAACTCCAGAATGAGAACCTTGGGAAATACTTGCAATGGATTACACAGTCCATTTTTTCAAACTCGCTGGTAACCAAAGTGCAGTTAAGAAATAAATGAGTCGGGTTTGAATTATTTAGCTCTCTATATATCTGTAGTAAATGATATCTGATCAGCCTTAGATAACTTCTCAAATACTGCTGATCTCAATTTCCTGTATGAAGTTAGTAATATTTTCTCTACAAAATATTTTCTACTAGGAATAAGATATTTTGGTTGAAGATGAGCAATAAGTTCTATGAATCCTTCTCTTCTGTGACTGTGAATAGGGGCTTGGTTACTCATTGCGATAAAATTCATTATTTTCTGTGATTTGGAGTCATTGATATATATCAATCTTTTTTGGGGAGAAACTCTCCTCAAAACTCACTTATTTCACGGCTTGGATCTATTGCTCTTTTGTGGTTTCCCCTGTTCTAGAAAATGCAAGACTCTCCCTTTTACTATTAAAATTTTTGGACTTCAGATATTTCGTTCTTCAATGATGATTTTCCATATGTTCATTAAGTGGAGTTGTACTAAATATAAGATTTTATGTTGAAAGTTATATAAAATATTTTGTTTTTTACATTTCTTTATAGTTAAAGGAAAGTTCATAAGAAATTCCGGTTCCGGCCGGAATTTTTTTTGGATTCCGGCCAATTCGGTTCTGGCCGGAACTGAAAATTTCAGTTCCGGTACACCCCTAATATGAACAACTGGAACAAATGTCCGAGTTTAAATATTTAGGATATATGTTGGATGAAAAGGGAAGGATGATTCAGAATGTAGTTGGAAAGTTTGTGAATGGTAGGAAGATGGCTGGTGCAATTAAATCCTTGATGGATGTAAAGGGCCTAAGTCTTGAGTGCACTATGGTCTTACATGAGGGTATGTTGTTATCTGTGTTAATGTACAGTAGTGAAACTATGGTCTGGAGTAGAAGGTATAGATCTAAATACAATGTGCTCAGATGGACAATTAGGCGTGATAGTGTGAGAAGAATTGATAAATGAGGAATGAATGCATTAGGGAGTTGTGTGGTGTGAAGAAAGGAGTAAATGAGAAAATAAATAAAAGTACATTGAGATGGTTTGGTCATGTGGAAAGGATGGATGAGAGTCGGTTGGTTTAAGCGGATATATAGTGGTGAGTGTGCTGGGAATCAACTGGTTGGGACACTGAAGA
>JABUQX010003861.1:50000-55000 GCA_015478945.1 Trachelipus rathkii | reverse complement strand
TCATTTTTTGTTTTTTCATTATTTTGTATTCATTCAATTATTAGTAAAATTATTATGCTTTTACTGCATGAAAGTTTTAAAACGAGAGCTACTAATTCAGGTGGACTTTGATTATGCTTTTTAAAAGTAGAATTGAATTACTTAAGCTTGTATTTTATAGGTTTATAGATTACTTTTTAAAAGGAATAATTAAATAGGTTATAGAATATATACATTTTGTTTGAGAGGGGGGGGGGTTATTGTTTAAAATTATCAGCTATACATGAGTACTGAAGTTTGAATTTTCATCATTTAATCTGTCATATAAGCTGTGTTCGCGCAGAAACAACAACATGCAACTATTTGCTGGTTTTAGGTTTTCTAAAAATAAGTTGCCACTTGTTGCTTGTTATTACCGAATGTTTCTTTAAATTTCTGTTACCAGTGGCAAAAGTCACCGCTTGTTCCCTGTTTCCATTTGGAGCTGTAAACATGTCAACAAGCCGTAACGGAAGTAAATGTTTCTTCAGTGTGTGCGTTTTGCAGTTAAGTGCACAACTCATTTTGGTTGCGGAAACATAAAAAAAAGGCCCCAAATAGTAAAATGGGATAACAACTGAATTATTATACTAATGAGGAATACAGAAAATATGAGTGCCTACAGGTAAAAATAAAATATAAAGGATGGTTGGGGGAGTGGGGGGGGGGGGGAATTAGTATAGTAAAGCTTTGGAAGCAGATGTTATAGAAATAAAGAGGAAAATGAAAAATTTGATTGACCAGGTTTACAGAGAATGAAAAAAAACTTCGATGAAAAAATCAAGAGCTGGTGTATTCATAAGTTGTATGCCTTTGAATTTGATATATTGAAGATATGGTTGAACCCACACTTTTTGTTTTTTCCTTATTTTACCACTAATCACTATAAATGCTGCAGCTGCAAGGAGCAAACCTTTCTCGGCCATTATTCACGATAGCTTCATACACATAGCTAGAGTTTGGTTTGGACATTTTACTACTAGAAATAAATGTTGCCATAAACAGAAAGAAAACTCAAATGTTCTGATTTTACTGCTTCAGTGTAGACAAATGCGTTCTACCAGTTTCTACTTGTTTAACAAATATATCATCATCATTATCTTCTTTTTCTTCCCCAAGACTGGGGGTAGGGTGCGTGACAAGCATCGGAAAAGAGAAGTAGTAGAAGAATATGTCACAAGTCGAAAAGAAAGTCCAGCCTTACCGCCCCCTATATACCTATTAGCGAGAACTCGTCGCAGTCAGAAAATCCACCCTAGAGCTTCACGGGACCGCGACGGACCCTCACTATGGCATATCGTCAAGTGTAGGGTTCATCCCCTGACCCAGGTGAGCCACAACCATACCACCTCACTAAACCCCGCCATTCACTCCTATTATGCACCTTTATTCTCGCCTCTGCCAAACTCACATTTCTCTCCTTCAGACATTCGTTTACTGACTCAATCCACTTTTCCTTCGGTCTCCCAGCCAGTCGATTCCCAACACACTCACCACTATACATCCGCTTAACTAACCGATTGTCATTCATTCTTATCACATGACCAAACCATCTCAATGTACTTTCATTTATTCTCTCATTTACCCCTTTCTTCACACCACATAACTCTATAATACGTTCATTCCTCTTTTTATCAATTCTTTTCACACCTAACCACGGCCCCTAAGTATGTCATTTGAACCCACAATTGAAACTTTAGTCTATACCTTCTTATTCCAGACCATAGTCTCACTACTATACAATTAACACAGATAACCACATACCCTCATTGAAGACCCTAGGGCGCACTCAGACTTAGTTCCTTTACATCCACCAAGATTTATTGCCACCAGCACCTTCCTGCCATCTCACAACTTTCCTACTACACTCTGCATCATCCATTCCCTTTTCATCCAACATATATCCTAAATATTTAAACTCAGACACTTGTTCCAGCTGCTCACCATCTAACATAACTTCACACGAGGACTGTCCTCACTCACAACCATAACCTTACTCTTATCTTACGTTTACTTTGAAACCCCTCCTTTACACACCCTGCCAAATCTTTTACCAATCCTCTCAAACTCTTCAGATTCACACACAAAACCAAATCATCCGCATATAATAGGTAGAGGCACCCTCCACTCACCTCCATTCTCCATCATTCTAACACCTTTTCCTGCCACCCACACCTATAATTCTTTCATAAACCCATCCATATACAAATTGAATAACAAAGGGGACCTATAACACAATCCCTGCCTCACTCCGCTATTAATATTTAACCAATCACTTGACACCATTTATTCTTACAACACGAGATACACATATAATCATACATACTTTTGATTCCATTCAGAAGCCTACAACAAACCACCATACATTACTAACACCTGCCATTAAGAGCTTCCCTATTATCCTATCATGCACGCCTGTTGCAAAATCCATAAAACCTAAAATACAATTTCTTCTTTCTCCTCATTTTCTGTCACTTGTTTCAATGTAAAAGATTTGATCCACACATCCTCTACCACTCCTACCGCACCTTGCTGTTCTTCACCAATTCAGTCCTTCAGTCACTCGACGCCATCTCAACTAAAATACCAGCATTTATCTTCCCTACAACACTTCAATAAAACTATTCTAAAGGATAATTCCTGCATTCCCCTTATCTCCCTTACCCTTATATAAGGGTTACTATTACTGCTCTCTTCCAATCCCTCGGAAAATTTTATATATATATATAAATATATATATATATATATATATATATAATATATATATATATATATATATATATATTATATATATATATATATTATATATATATATATATATATATATATTATATATATATATATGATTGAGAAAATGAGGGAGAAGAAGAATAAATTTTATTTAGGTTTTATGGAATTGCAACAGGCGTATGATATGATTAATAGGAAAGCTTTGTGGCAGGTGTAGTGATATATGATGTGGGGAGGCTTCTGAATGGAATCAAAAGTATGTATGACGATAGTGAAGCGTGTGTAAGAATAAGAATAAATGGAGTCAAAAGTGATTGGTTTAATATTAATTGCTGAATGAGGCAGGAATGTGTTATTGTGTTAAGTCTCCTTGGTTATTCAATTTGTATAATTAAAGAATTAGAGGTGGGGGTGGCAGAGGAAGGTGTTAGAATGGAGAATGGAAGAGAGCAGAAGGTCCCTTACCTATTTATATGCGGATGATTTGGTTTTTTTGGCGAATCTGAAGCGGTGTTTTGAGAGGATTGGAGAATGATTTGGCAGTGTGTTTAAAAGGAGGGGCTTGAAAGTAAACGTAGATAAGAGTAAGGTTATACTTGTAAGCGAGGACATTCCTCAGTGTGAAGTTATGTTAGATGGTGAGCAACTGGCACAAGTGTCTTGAGTTTAAATATTTAGGATATATGTTGGATGAAAAAGGAACGAATGATGCAGAGCATAGTAGGAAAGTTAGGAATGGTACTAAGGTGGCTGGTGCAATTAAATCCTTGGTGGATGTAAAGGGACTAAGTCTTGAGTGCGATAGAGTCTTACATGAGGGTATGTTGATTCCTGTGTTAATGTATAGTAGTAAAACTATGGTCTGGAATAAGAGGTATAGATCTAAAGTACAATGCGTTCAGATGGGCAATCTTAGGGGCGTGTTAGGTGTGAGAAGAATGATTAAAATGAGGAATGAACGTATTAGAGAGTTGTGTGGTGTGAAGAAAGGGGTAAATTAGAGAATAAATGAAAGTACGATGAATGATAAATCGGTTGGTTAAGCAAATGAATAGTGGTGAGTGTGTTGGGAATCGACCGGCTGGGAGACCGAAGAAAAGGTAGATTGAGTCAGTAAAGGAATGTATGGACGAGAGAAATGTGAGTTTGGCAGAGGCTAGAGAAAAGGTTCATAATAGGAGTGAATGGACGGGGTTTTGTGAGGGGGTATGGTTGTGGCCACCTGGGCCAAGGGATGAACCCTACACCTGACGATATGCCATGGTGAGGGTCCGTCGCGGTCCCGTGAAGCTCTAGAGTGGATTTTCTGACTGCGACGAGTTCTCTCCATTAGGTATAGAGGATGCGGTAAGGCTGGGCTTTCTTTTCAACTTGTGTCATATTTCTTCTACTACTTTTCTGTTTCCGGTGCCATACACGCATCTTACCCCCAGTCTTGGAGGTAAAAGGTAGAAGATGACGATTTCTATATATATATATATATATATATATATAATATAATATATATTATATATATATATATATATATATATATATATAATATATATATATATAATATATATATATATATATATATATATACCGTTAAATGGGGGAAATTCGCGTTCCAAAATGAGGTGTACTTAAAAGGTTAAGGTTTATGGAGATTTTTTTTTTTTTTCAAAATTTTTTTTTTTTTTTTTTAAATGTATCCTCTGGAGTAGGAATTAGTATAATTGGATTGCGTATATATAATATAGGATTAATGTTAGAAGGCGATAAGTAACGTGACCGAATTGCCCCACGATTTTGGGGGTGGGGCAATTCGTCCACTTCAATTTTCACATCCCTGAATCCTCATTAAAGTGTTTATTTAATAAACTATGATCAGTCAGTTTTCATTTTTAAACATAATGGTATTACAATATTAATTTAAGAAATTGGGTTCGAAAACGTAATAAATTTTCGAGTTTGCGTTCGTTTTTGTCAAACTGCCAAAATCGTAAAAAAAAAGGCTCGCCTAACGTAAGGAATTTCCTTAATTCTGTATAAGGTTGCTATTCTTTTGTTATTCTATATTATACAGAATAAGGAAATTCTTTACGTTTGGTGGGCGTTTTTTTACTTTGCGTATGTTTGACAAAAATGAACGCAAAAACGCTGTTTGACAAAAATGACGCAAGCTCAAGCGTTTAGGTCTCTTTTTAAACTTAATGGTATTACAATATTATTTTAAGGAATTGGGTTTGGAAAAAACTTTAAAATGTCGAGTT
>JABUQX010003861.1:37500-45000 GCA_015478945.1 Trachelipus rathkii | reverse complement strand
TGTGGTTATTTCTATTGTTAGGTCGTGGATGAGTTTTATTTTCCTGAAGGCTTTGATGATTTTCCTGTTTGGAGGGTGTGTGGGATTTTGACTCGGCTTTTCGAAGCGAGTTGCGAGTTTGTTTGCATGTTGTTTGTGTGTTTTGTGTGTTTGGGTTTTTGATGGATTCGTGAGTGTGTTTGTTGGTTGGTTGAGTTTTTCAGTGGATTTGTTTTTCACATTCTTGTGGTGTTCGTGTGTTGGATGTTCTTGGTGAGGAAGGTTTGGAAGTTGTTTGAAGAATGTGTGTTTGTTAGGTTTATGATTTGGGTGTTTAGGGCGTTAATATGTGTTGTTGTTTGGATTGATGTGGGTGTTTTTGTTCTGAGCTAGTTCCGTTGTTTGATTAGTTGTTCTATTTCAGGTGTTAGGGTAGGGTTGTATTTTTTATGTATCCTATGGGGATGGCTTTGTTAGCTGCTTTTTGAATTAGAGAAGTGAAATTTTGTATGGCTTATGTTGAGTGTTGATGTTGTTAGTGATGTTTTAGGGGATGTATGTTGTTTTCTATATGATTGGTGAATGAATAGTGTCCAGTCTGCTTTTTTTTGTAGTTTGTGTATGTTTTTCTGAGTGGGTAGTTTGCTTTGTTGTTGACATTTTTGTATTTTATGATGATGGGCAAGGTTGCGTCGAGTTTAGATCGGTTTGTGTTTACCAGTGGAGTTTTGTGTGTAAATTTGGTGAACATAGTTTTATGTCTGGTGATGTGCAGTTTGGTTCCGTTGAGCGGTCGGTTTCTGGTGTGGCTGTTTGTGGTTGTTTAAGATGTTGAGGTTTCCAAGGTTGGCTATATGTGGGTTCCTTTTTGGTTTGCTTCTTGGGCGTTGTACCAGTAGGGTTGTGAGCGTTGAAGCGCCCACCATTATGAGGTTTGGGAGGTGGGGATTTTGGATAGGTTTGGTTTGTAATTTCTGGGGCATTTTGGTGAGGTGTGGTGGGGAATGTAGAGGTTTATTAGATTGTGTGGTATTTTGTTTATCATTATTGTGAAGAGCTGTGTTTTTGTGGTGGCGTCGTTTGTAAGGGGGTGTTTGTGTATGGTAGCGAGTTGTGTATAAGGGTTAGTAGAATGTGGTTTTGGTGGGTTTGGGAGTGAAAGTGGCATCATAGCCATAGAATTTTGGTTCTGGATATTTATCGGGTAGGTAGGTTTCTTGTATCATGGCTATGTGCATGTTGTGTTGCTTTAGAAAGACTTCTATTTCTTTGGTTTTATTGTGTAGTCCGTTTGTGTTGAATTGTAATATGTTTATATTGTGGATTTGTTTGTGTGATGTGTGTGTTGTGGAGGTTATTGTGGATGAAGTACAGACTTGGCAGATCCAGTTGTGTATTAAAAGGAGTAGCGTGGTGAGGTTGGAACAGTGTTCGTGAATCCATTGTTTGCATCTATTGCAGCTTATGGAGTTTCTTCTCACTAACTTGTTGCATATTGGGCATGTGTAGATTACATGTCTGGTGTTTGTTTCTGTGTCACCGGCTTTTATTATTAAGGCTGAGGTATAAGTCGGGGAAAGTATGCCTCATGATGAGTAGAAGGAGAAATAAAGCGGTTTAGCGGTGAAGAGTCCAGGGAATGATCTGGGATTTGTCCGGAAACGGCGGCGGCGCAGATGCGTCGCAGTAACACCACGGGCTCCCGTGATTGGGGGCCAGAAAACTCTGAAAACCTTCTTCCAGGTCGTTCGGTCGAAAGACTTGCGGCTCGGCCACTTGCTTGCCTTTCTCTGCGAATATATATATATAATAATATATATATTATATATATATATATATATATATATATATATTATATTATATATGAGATACACGTATTACATATATATATATTATATATATATATATATTATTATATATATTATATTATATATTAAAGGCTACACAAAAATTCGGGGAACGAGCAGACCTCGCGAACTGGATGTAGTATGTCCTTCTGCCGCTAGATGTGGCGAGCAGTATGCTTTGTGAATCAGTGTGCCAGCAGGCATGCAGCTGATTGGATGGTTTTTTTAGTTTTGTTTGATTTAGTAAGCTTAGATTTCATTAATTTGGCATTTTTTTTTCAACCGATATGACGGACTCTAACAAACAAAGAATCTGCATTAAATTTCATTTCAAACTTAAAAAAAACTTCTGCAGAAATACATCGTGTGTTACAGGAAGCCTTTGGAGATAATGCCATGAGCAAAATCAAAACCTATTTGTGTTACAAACGATTCAAGGGCTGACGGAAATCTGTTGATGACGATGAGGGTTCCGGACGACCATCAACAAAGGCCACACTAAAAGTCATGGCAAGAGTTTGCGATGCAGATCGTAGGAGAAATATCTATGTTTGTTAGATAGCAGGACAATCATACGAGACTGTTCAAAGCATTTTGGTAGACGTTTTGAACATGGCTCTTGTCGGAGACAATTTGCCAAACAGCAAATATATATATATATATATATATATAATTTTTTCTCGACAAACAGAAAAGAATTCTTCTTTCAAATGCACAACCCTCTTTCTTTCTTTCTTTTTTTTTCAATACTTTGTGTGTGAATTTTAGACGTTGATTTTGTAGCTTATTTCGTTTTATTCTCTAATAAAAATCATGTAGCTAGTTTCTTTTATTGAGTAGTATAAGCATTACTACCATTTTTTTTTGATAGGTGTGCGAAACAATCTTAGAGGCCCCATTAATAGTTCAACTACAGGAACTATCATTCCACTCGCCCATTATAACAGCAGGTTAAAGCCTTCGACAGGAGGTAGCTCGGGTAATTCAGCCACTAGTTCTCAAGAAGATTTACTTACATCCCCTCCTTCAGGATTAAACCATCCTAGCCCGAGAAGAACTACTCGAATTTGTAAAAAATAGATCTATAGGTTTGTATTTTTTTAATGCTGCTACTTATGAGAGGAAAATAAAACTTAAATATTTTTTATTATTGCATGTAGTTGAATTTTATGAATGAATTTATGAAAATGTTAATAATAATCCAAACTCTCGGGCACACGATTGTGATGGAAAATCCTTTAATATGTTTGATGTTTGCAAGCCTTTAAGGTTAACCTTATAGAGTTTAAAATTTGGTAATATACAAATTTAAAATAAAATTCATGTTTCCTTTTTAAGTTTAGTTATTATGATCCTCTTTAATATGCATGCTTTAATATATTAACTAAGTTGTAAATTTTTTTTGAACAGGCAAACCGGTAGGCTCTCGTTTACCGAGCATGACCCGTCGCTTTGGAGGAAGTGATCCGCGTTTGCTCGACATACACACTTCGCCAAACAACTCTAGGACGTCGTCCCCTCAACCGATATATAGTTACAGGCAAGGAAGTGCCTCTGAAGTGAATGCTGCTTCAAGAGCTTCTAGGCTACAAACTCCACAAGTATGTTAAAGTGTCATATATATATATATATATATTATATAATATATATATATTATAATATATAATATATATATATATATATATATTTATATATATATATATATATTATTAATATATATATTATATATATATATATATATATATAATATATATATATATATAATATATATGTACCTCTTGTATAAGGGTAAGGGAGAAAAAGGGGAACTGTAGAATTATAGGGGAATAAGTGTTTATTGAGTGTTGTAGGGAAGGTAATGTATGCTGGTATTTTGGTCGACAGAGTGCGTCGTATGCTGGTATTTTGGTGAAGAACAAGGTGCGTTTAGGATGGTAGATGGATGTGTGGATCAAATCTTTACATTGAAAGCAAATGAATTGGAAAATGAGGGAAGAAGAAGATAAATTATATTTAGGTTTTTTATGGATTTACAACAGGAGGTATTGATAGAGTTAATAGGGAAAGTCTTTGCAGGTATTAGTGATATAATGGTGTTTGGTGGTAGGCTTCTGAATGAATCAAAAGTATGTAACGATAGTGAGCGTGCTGTAAAATAAATGGTGTTCAATGGTGTAATTGGTTTAGGAGTTAATAGCGGAGTGTAGACAGGGTGTGTTTATGTCTCCTTGGTTATTCTCAACTTTGTATATGATGGGGTTATGAAAGAATTCGAGGTGTGATGGCAGGAAATGGTGTTAGAATGAATGGAGAATGGAGAATGAGTGGAGGGTGCCTACCTTTTGTATGCGGATGATTTGGTTCTGTAGTGGCGAACTTGAAGAGAGTTTAAGAGGATTTGGTGAGAGATTGGCAGGGTATGTATACAGGAGGGGTTTGAAAGTAAAACGTAGATAAGAGTAAGGTATGTTGTGCATGAGGATCAGTCCTCAGTGCTGAAGTTATGTTTTAGATGATGAAGCAGCTGGACGCAAGTGTCTGAGTTTTAAATATTTAGGGTATGTGTTGGACGAGAAGGGAACGGATGATGCCAGAGCTGTAGTAGGAAAGTTGTGAAATGGCAGGAAGGTGGCTGTGGCAATTAAATCGTTTGGTGAATGTAAAGGGACTAAGCTTTCTTGAGTGCGCTAAGAGTCTTACATGAGGGTATGGTTGTTACATGTGTTATTGTATGGTAGTGACACTAAGCGCGTGATTAAGAAGTAATAGATCGAAAGTTCAATGTTTCAGATGGACAATCTTTTAGGGGCATGCTAGGTGGTGAAAAGAATTATAAAGTGAGGAATTGAACGTATAGAGAAGTTGTGGTGTGTGAAGAAAGGGGTAAATGAGAGAATAAATGAAAGTATGGCTTTGGATGGTTTGGTCATGTGGAAGAATGAATGAAAGTCGGTTTGGTTAAAGCGGGATGTATAGTGGCGAGTGTTTGGGAACCGACCGGCTGGGAGAACCGAAGCAGAAAGTGGACTTGAGTCGGTGACGAATGTCTGAAGGAGAGAAATGTGAGTTTGGCAGAGGCGAGAATAAAGGTGCATGATAGTGAGAGAATGGCTGGGGTTTGTGATGAGGGCATGGTTGTGGCCCACCTGGGGCCAGGGGATGAACCCCTTACATGGACGATTTACCATAGTGAGGCGGTCCGTCGCGGTCCTACTGATGCTGCTAGGGTGGATTTTCCTGTTGTGACGAGCTCTCACTAATTAATGGTACAGAGGGGGCGGTAAGCTGCTGGGCTTTCTTTTCGACGTTTGTCATATTCTTCTACTCTTTTCTTTTCCGATGCTTGTAGCAGCACCTTACCCCAATTCTTGGGCAAAGAGGAGGTGAAGAAATGAAGAGAAAGAAAGAATATATATACTATATATATATATATATATATATATATATATATATATATTATATATGGGTTGTATTATTTTTTTTTTTTTGTATAATTATATATATATATATATATATATTTATATATATATATATATATACCCGGAAGTGGGTATTGATTCTTATTGTGGTGTTATGCCCTTGATATACAACCTTGTGCATGGTAGCAATGAGGGTTAAATTTTTTTGAAAAAGTCAAGGCATGTGTGGTTGTAACATTGATCCATCTGAGGGTGATATTGAGGAAAGTGTGACTTTCTGGAATAATCTGAATGGTGCTTTGATCGGAGTGAGTCGGAGCTTCAGATTGATTGTGTTGGGCGACTTTTATGGTTGGATAGATGATGGAAAAAGGAATGGTATAACAGGTGTCTCTTAGGTTGCGGGAGAAAATGAGAATGATAAAAAGGTGATTGATTTCTGTGAAGAGAGAGAGGTATGTGTGTGGGGTAATACATTCTTCGGGAACAAGAATATTCATAAGCTTACGAGAGTTTGGTTGGGTAGAGATGGTATCGAAGAGAAAAGTATGATTGATATTGTGTTGGTGAAGATGATGTTGAAATATGTGATGGACGTTAAATCAGTAAGGTGGTTGTGGATGGGAAAATCAAATCATTTTGTTGTTTTATGTAAGACTTAAGTTATTGGGGGCATGTATGGAAAGGAGAGAGTGGGAGAATTAAGTGAGAAGTTAAGTGAATAAGGCTATAAGGAAAACTATGTGAGAGCACATAAAAATAAATCAGTTGAATGTGAACAAGATGAAACTGAACATGACTAGGCGCAAATGAAGAAAAGCCTTTGTTAGTAGTGCAAGAAAAGTATGTGGATATGCTAGAGTAGGAAGTAAGAATGTCAATTGTGAGTGGTGGAATGAAGAGGTGATGAAGGCGATTAAAAGAAGAAAAAGAGGCGTGGTTGAATGTACTAAAACCCAATGATAAGGTCTCAAAGTGTATGGAAATATATAGGAGGAAAAAAAGAAGACTAGAAGTTGCATACTTAGGAGAAAAAAAGACTAGGTAAATGAACAGTTTGAAAGGAGGATAAATGTGTACTTACAAGCAGGGTTGTGGAGTCGGTTAAAAAATTTTCCGACTCCGACTCCACCCTCTTCAAAATTACCGACTCCAACTCCGACTCCGACCTCTTGAAAATTACAGACTCCGACTCCACCCTTTTGAAAATTACCGACTCCGACTCCACCCTTTTGAAAATTACCGACTTTGATTCCGACTCCGACTCCACCCTTTTCAAAATTTCCGACTCCACCCTTTTCAAAATTGCCCCAACTCCGACTCCACTCTCTTCAAAACTACCGACTCCGACTCCACAACCCTGCTTACAAGGCAATAGGAAGCTCATCTGGAAGGATGTGCGAAAGGTTAAGAATGAGAGTGAATGTTCATAGAATAATGAATAAGATGATACTTTCGTGACTGATGAAAAGAATGTGAGGAGAGAGTAGAAGGAACACTTTGAAAATCTGCTTAACATTTGCAGTAATGAAGAGGTGATGGTGCATGTGTGTGTGGGTTTGATACTGGTGAAGAAATGGGTATTTTGGGGATGAGGTAACAGGTAGAGTGAGAATGTTGAAAAATGGTAAATCTGCAGGTATGGATGTAATTACTGAAACAAACTGTGTAATTGTGTAACAAAGCGTTTATGGAGGGTTGAGTTCCGATGGATTGGAGGAGAGCAATAATAGTACCATTATATAGGAGTAAGGGAGATTAGGGGAACTGTAGGAACTATAGGGGAATTAGTTTATCGAGTGTTGTAAGGAAGAATATATGCTATTTTGGTTAAAAAAGTAATTCAGTGACTGAAGGACTGATTGGCGAAGAACATGGTGCATTTAGAAGTGGTAGAGGATTTGTAGATCAAATTTTCACATTGAAACAAATGATGGAGAAAAGAGAAGACGACGAATAAAAACTGTAATAAGGTTTTATGGACTCGCAACAGTCATATGACAGGATTTAATAGAGAAGCTCTGTGTCAGGTGTTGGTGATAACTCCTGAATAGAATCAAAAAGTATGCATGGTGATAGTGAGGCGTGTGTAAGAATAAATGGAGTTGAAAGTGAATGGTTTAATATTAATAAGGTAGTGAGGCAGGGATGTATTCTCCGTGGTTACTTAGTTTGTGGATGGATGGTGATGAAAGAAGTAGAGGTAGGAGTGGTAGGGAATGTGTTAGACTGATGGAGAATTAAAGAGGGTGGAG
>JABUQX010003861.1:25000-32500 GCA_015478945.1 Trachelipus rathkii | reverse complement strand
GAGTACTAATAGAAAGAAAGATGAAGGCTTTTATATAGTTTGTAACAGAAATTGGATATAAAACTTGTTTGGAAGAATGATGAGTATCTTCATCAAATTGAATCTTACAGCCCGCTGGTGGTGAACTGTTAAGCTTAAGAATATAAACGCTGAGGCTTGTCGTTTTCAATCAGTAGTGATAGAATTTCAAGTTTCCGAGAAATGGGTATATGTCTCACCCTCAAAATTAAGAAGGCTATGAAGTAGTTTGTAGACATCCATTTGAGTCTGGATTGGATGTTTTGGCTACGTGGTTGGCGACTGGAGTGAAGTGGAGACAAGCTATTTATTGAACTCTATTTTTATGAAAAATGTGGATGTTTTACTTGCACCGCCAGTATAAAACTTGCCAGTTTGCTTTTATTCCGTTATAATTAAGCTACTTTTCCATTTCATCAGTCAAGCAATTTCTATTTGAACTGCGGAATGGCTGGTAACCTTTAAAGGTGCGACTGTTTTCTCTAAAGGTAATTATAACATGGAATTTGTTTATCTGTATATTTATAGAGATGCTGTATTTAATGTAAAAAGGGGTTTGAATGTAAAAAAAACGGCGAATTGTCCATTTGTGCAAGACTAAAGGGAGATAGGTAGATATATATGTAAATAGATTAATAAAGAAAAATATTCAATATTAATAACAATTTCATTATTTGGTACAGTTACTAAAAGCTCTTTATATAAGTTATTAATATGTAACTATTTTTTAAATTATTTTGCATTCGGGAAGTTTTATTTAACCTACTCATACACGTCTGAATACTGCTTTGATTCCATAAAAAAAGTTAACGACAATTGACATCCATACGAACATAGTATATAAGTGTTATTCAAATAATATTCCAGGGGAGGAGGTTAAAAAGGTCGTCAGCCGCCTTGGCCCGGCCCCCTCTCCTTCACTGGAACAATATCCTCACACCGACGTGTCCGGCCTGCTCCGGTGTCTGGGGTTTGCCCATTCTCCAATTGAGTGGCACTTGTGGGGTATCTCGTATCCCCAACACTGTGAGCCACGATCCTGCAACCTCTTGTGATTCCTGTTGCCTGTAGATTGATGGATTCAACACTGGAGGATGTGGATTCCTCTCTGGCCCGTATTTTTGGAGACGAATTGGTTGTGGCTGCTGGATCAACGTCTAGTATGCCTCCCCGATCTCATCCCATATCCCTTCATCAGGACTTTCCTCTTCTCACTGGATTGAGACGCCTCCGGGTGGAGCGGCGGATTCCGTACCGTCAGGTAAAGGATGTGCTACACCTGATAATACTCAAACCCTATACCCAGTTGAAATAGTTAATCAGCATTTTACAACCATGACTAAATTCTTACAATGGAATTGCCCGCGCTTCAACTATTTAATTCGAAGAGTTAGCCCGACTTATTGAACTTCACCATCCAAACGCGGTCTGCCTTCAGGAAATTCAGCTTCGTGGCCGACATTTTCGGCAACTTTCAGGATACAGGTGTCCTCTTGTTTCTGCTTCCCATCTTGACCCTAATGAGAGAGGGGGAGAGGCGATTGTTTCCATGAGTCGGTTTTCCTTTTACTCCCCTAGCCTGAGCTTCCAGAACTCACTCATGATGTAGCGGCACGTGTACACCTGAACCCTACCATGACTCTGTGTTCATTCTATCTTACACTTAGCTGTCCATACATAAGGCGGATCTTGTCAACCTTTTCCATCAATTCACAACTCTCCTCGTTTAGGGAAATTTAATTTAATCCATCGCTGTGGTGGACCGTCTTACGTCTCCGAAAGCTGAGTGGCTGCTAGATTATTCTCTCTGGGGTGTTTAAACACTGTCCTACCAATCTTGAACGTCTTTGATCTCGTTCTCTACTTGCATGCATATCTCCTGCTCCATTTCCATCATAGACACCTATCTATGGGAGAGGCCATTATCCATTTTATGTCACATATCTCGGCTCTCGTACTCGCCATGGAGATATGACCGCGCAGACTGGACTTTGTTCTGGCAGGCTACTGAAATGAATTTCCTCTCCGCGCTTGACACCTTTCCGACGCCTGTTGCGGCTTTCAAGTTTTGCTAGACTACTGTCCTTAGAGCTGGTGTGACTAGTATTCCTTGCTCACAGCAGTGCCATCGTTCTGCTACGCCGTGGTGGTCTTAGGAGTGTGCACAGGCCAATCGAGAAAAACGAAATTTTTATAGCCGCTACTGCTCGATCTCGTCGCTTTAGCAGAAGGACCAGGAGACAATACTTTCGCACTTGCGTCTCTACCGCCGACTCGTCCACTCCTTTGCCTTCCGTATACAAGGTGGTTCGGAAAGTCTCCCGCAAGCACCACATTGATTCCCCAATCGTTCTTAAATACGGCCCGGACGTGTCGAACGTGGTCAGCGCATAGAGTGTGGTTGCAGACGAATTGGGGTACCACTTTGCGACTTGCTCCAGTGGGTCTAGATACAAGGAACCATTCCATTCTGATCGCCTGTTGATACGTCCTCCGGACTTCTCGACCCCCTGGCGATGACCCTCCTTATAACCACCTTTTTACGAGGTGGAATTCTGAGAGGCCCTTGGGGCGTTCAGGGATGGAGCGCTGGGGCCGGATGGCGTCTCCACCAGTAGCCGCCTCTAGCTTTTCTTCTCACCTTGTTCAACCGCATCTGGGTGGAAAATATTTTTCCACCCACTTGACAAACGGCACACATCATTCCCATTCCCAAACCAGGAAAAGACCCGAATAGCCTCACTACCAGCCGCCTATATGCGTTAAATGTCACACATGCAATGCTGATCGAAAAAATGGTTCCAAGTCGCTCCCTACTCTGGAAAAAATCAGGGCTTTCTCTCTTCACAAGTTTGGTTTTAGGAAGCATCACAATACTTTCGATCCACTTCTTCGGTTAGATCATTACATTCGAGAAGCCTTTTCAAACAACAAAGTTTTGGCGGTTTTCTTTGACCTTGAAAAGGTAGATGACTCCACATGGAGATTGGGGGTCCTCCAAAATCTTCATTCCCTGGGTCTGAGGATCAGCTTCCTTCTTTTCTCCAGAATCTAATGACCATCAGATCCTTTCAGGTACTGTGCAACTCTGTATTTCTCATGGAAGAGGGGGTGCCGCAGGGTAGTGCCCTCAGTGTGATCCTCTTCGCACTGATTCAATGATGTGCTGTCCAATACCTCCTCCCCAGTCCTATGCTCCCTTTATGTGGATGACCTGGCAATATACATCACTGGAGCCAGGCTCTCATACATGGTGCGCCATTTGCAACTGACTATTGATAAACTGTCCACTTGGTGCGATGCAAGGAGCTTTTTGTTCTCCACGTAAAAGCTACGGAGTGGTCGGGAGGAGCCTCCCCCATCGTTGGTTCTTTACGGCTCCCCGTTACATTCGAACTGCATGTTAAATTTTTGGGCATGATTTTTGATGTGCGATTGTCCTATCTTCCGCATATCCAGCAACTGAAAACCAGCTGCCACCGACCACTGGATCATCTTCGTCACCTCACTTCTACCACCTGGGGCGCTGACAGAGGGATTCTGCTTAGGTTTTATATCGCATTGGTGAGATCAAGACTGGACTACAGATGTGCCATATATGGCCAGACTTCTCGTTCTTAATTACGCCTCCTTGACCCTATCCAAAATGAGGGTCTCCGTTCTTCATCTAAGGAGAGTCTGGAGGTGGAGGCTGGTGTTATGCCTCTGTCTCTGAGAAGGGAACACCTCATGTGTTCACTGTACGTCCGACTAAGAACTCCTACACCCTCAGTTCTGATATCCATCCTTGATACAGTGACATTTCGCCCGCTATTTTGGTCGTTTGCATCGGTGGTGGCAGATGTATTTGAATACCTCCGCATTACACTTCAAGCTGTTTTTCCTTACTCTGATCGTTACACCGATCCATGGTTGCATCCACTCCCACCCCCAAAGTATGTACAAAGATGTGGTCATTGTCTACGTCTGATAACCCTTCCCTCCCTAATGCCGTCTTCTACTCCAACCAGGCGAGTCACGCAGTCTGGATGGCTGTCTTTACTGTTGCCTCCAATACTTGCGATGGTGTGGAAGCATCGGTTGTATTTTCTGGCCGCACTCTGCCCCACACTGACTTCCTGCTCCTCTGTCTTTACGGCAGAGCTGGTAGGACTGCTTCTTGCCATTTCTAGGGTTCTCGTTATTGACACAGCTGACTACGTCTACTATCTTTTCAGACTCTCAGAGAGCGCTTCTCGCAATTCAACAACGGTCCCCTAGGAATCCTTTGGTTTCCATCATACAACGTTTCTTGTGCAAACTCCAAGCCTGGCGGAAGGTTTTGCAATTCTGTTGGGTTCCCTCTCACGTGGGGGTTACGAGTAATGAGCGCGCTGATGGGGCAGCAGTTCAGGCTGCGGCCTCCCGTCAATCCTGCAACGCGTACCTCCATCGAGACCTCCGTATGGGACTTCTTCCCCAACAGACTACTAAGCCCTCATCAAAAATGGCTTCCGGTCCTGCTAGCAAGCCTGTTGGAGTGAGGATCTGCGGGGTGCTAAACTCCACTTAGTGAAGCCCCTCGTGAATAGTTGGTCTCTACCGATTCGCTTGTGTCGACAACGGGAGGTGACACTGACGCGACTCAGAATTGGCCACACTCATTTAACACAAGGGTACCTCATGTCGAGGGACCCTCCATCCTCTTTTCCGTTTTGCCGGATCCATCTGCCTCTCTCTGTCCATCACCTCCTGACTGACTGTCCCGCTTTGGCATCCCCATGTCGCCGGGAATTTCCTGCTATCTCCTCCATTCCCTATAGAAATCGACGTTCCTGCATTCTTGCTGAATCTCCGCTCCTTTACTGGATTTACTTCATCAGTTGTAATTAGTTTCCATTGACGTTCCATTTCGTTATGTCTAGGTACAGACCCGTGTTATTTTCACTAGAATAGCCACTTCACGGTGAGCAGTGTCTGTCCCTATACAGGAACTCAAAAAAAAAAATCGAGTAATATAAATAGCTTTCAACCAGAACATTTGAGCGGAATATTCATTCATTTCATTATTGGATAGTAGATTTATTTATACTGTCAGCGAAGTATTGGATATATTTGCATTAGGAAGCATTGCAATTGGAATTATTGACGTAAAATGAGAAATAGGAAATAAAAGTTTTTGGTGAAGGTTATCAGCAAATGTTGTTACATGGGATTAGATTTCTGGATGTTTTCACGGTGAATAGGTTAAGGTTAAAACCCTGTTAAAAACCTTTTCACTTTTATACCGAATAGGAATCCTAATTTAGATGAAGGATTATGACGTAGGTAACGGCAGGGTTGTGGAGTCGGAGTCGGAGTCGGCAATTTTGAAAAGGGTGGAGTCGGAGTCGGTAATTTTGAAGAGGGTGGAGTCGGAGTTGAAGTCGGCAATTTTCAAAAGGGTGGAGTCGGAGTCGGTAATTTTCAAAAGGGTGGAGTCGGAGTCGGTAATTTTGAAGAGGGTGGAGTCGGAGTCGGAAAATTTTTGAACCGACTCCACAACCCTGGGTAACGGAGGCCTTTATTAACATTTACCAAAAAAAATCTTTATTGCCTAGTTGCAGGAAAATCTTTGAGGGGTATAATTGAGTTATGCCACAGAAACCGAAAAATTATGAATACACTGATTTCAGAGGAGTGTCTAGTCTGTGTGGCTGTAAATAGTTGTCAACCAATGGGGAAGTAAAAAGAACAGGACTAAAAACTATTAATATTATTTGGCAAGCATTCTGGTAGCTAAAATTATCTTTTTTTATGGGAGGAATCGGTGTATATTAATTTAAAGGACTTTTTGGGCATTCAAAGGTAAAATAAAAATTTCCAGAGCCCCGCTGTGGAATATAAAGACTACACAAGGTTCCTGTATTGTGAAATCGATAAATGAAGTAGATTGGGAAAATACGAAATTTGGTTACTTGATCTACAGCGGTGCCGCAAATATAAAAATAAATGAAGATATAGTGAAAATTAGCACGCCAGCCTTATTGTAATCGATATCTCCAAACTTTTGAAACAAAGCTTGTATAGGAGAAAAGTTTCTCCGTTCCTGTCCTGTGAATTTTCGTAAAGTATGCAATATGCTGTATCATTATATTAACTGTCAACTCCATAGTTTCACTAGAATACAAGCAGTCAAACAACGGTTCGTGTGTTAAAAAAAAAGCAAACAAACCAATAAAAGACTAGGATAGAAAGAAAAAGTTTCCTGGAATCTTTTCGATTCACAGACTAGCTCCAAATTTCGTTAGTTTGGTGGTGGTTTCCTAAAAACTTGCAAGGTAACTTAAATCAACACTTCTCCACCATGTAAACTGTAGAGTGAAACTTCAATTTCGAAGGAGTTTCATTTTCAAACATATAATCTAATATCAAATACCTTTAATAAATAATTTTAAGCTGGTGTCTAAGAAACCTAATCGGAAGAAAACTTTAACAACATACTTCAGCATAAACTCTGCTTTTTTCCGATTTATAGTACTGCTCTGACTGTGCTGGAGAAGTAAAGGGATCCGGTAGTGACCTCGACACTATGGGGGGGGGGGGCAACCCAATCACAATATCGTGTTCGTTGAACTATTTATTAAATTTACTAACGTGAAATTTTTTAATAACCGAGTGAATTTTATTTTCTAGAAATTCTTCGAAGTGTTCCTGCATAGAGTATAGGTGGTTCTGTAATTAGCAGGGATGGAGAGTCTGCAACATTATCCGATCCCAGATAATAAATTTGTAATTTTAAACTCACTCCCCCCCCTCCTTTTGCAATAATTATACCCGGGGTTATTTTTTATTAGTATTTTTTGTTTTTAGAGTTCGTGCACAGAACCCACTACGGCTCACAGAGAAGCGGCTACACTGGGTTGGATAATCAACTCCATGGGTGGGCCTTGGTTTAAACATTTTAAATGCCAAAGAAAATTTGGATGGCGAAAATCTAATAATTCAGTCAAAAAATAAAAAAAAGCCTTAAAATTTAGAGTCTTTACATATTAAACCATCCTAATATTAAGAAACAAAAATCAAATGTTATATAAAGAATATTCAGTTCTTTGAAGATACGTGAAAATAGAGAAGGAAATTTACTGTTAAAGTGGGAGATTCAGATAAAAATTATGGGATAACCTTTTAGGTGTTATGGGACCATGAAAGTAGGAAAAATTGACGATAGCGAATTGGGGCCGTTGGGGACAATCAAGTGCAATATGGTTAACAAATTGCGGGGTATGGCGACGGCAAAATTTGCAGATAGGAGGAGGGTCCCGCGACGTATAATGGCCGAGAGTGATATTGGTGTGGCCAATACGGAGGCGTGCAAGAGCTTTCGTCGGTGAGAGGAAGACCACTCACCAATGTTCGGCTTTATATCTCCCAAGTTTCGCCCCGCGCTGATCACGCGTCCAGCACTCTTGCCAATAAGACCGGAAGCCTTGTTGGAGAGCAGGATAATAATTCAGTTGATAG
>JABUQX010003861.1:0-20000 GCA_015478945.1 Trachelipus rathkii | reverse complement strand
TCGCCTGAACCTTCTTCTGTTCTACTACTACTATTATCACTTTCTCCCTTCAATTATTTGCATATTTCTTCAAGCATCCATTTTCTACTCAATTCTCTTATTTCATTAGAAAATAAAGTCAGTTTGTATCTAGGGTCTACTACAGTACTTAAAACAATTATCTTGTTTTGATATATGTCTATTGATCCTTTCTCTTCATTTTTATTCATAATCTAAACTCTTATGCCTTCTTCAGCTCTTCTTTTAAAATCTGACTACTGTCATCCTCAGAGTTTGAGAGGAATATGCTGGAGAGCTCAAATATGGAGGAGAATTGATGATATAATTGATTTTGCCTTATAGTTTCCACTTAACCATGAGAAATGGTTGCAAAACTATTATATTTTTCAAGTATTTGCCATTTATTAGCAGTCAAAGCTTAAATGATTGATTGTTCTATAATATAAACTTGCAGAGGTCTTTTTAAACATTCAATTTTCTAGAATCAAATATGTGATATTCCTTGTATTAACATCTTGAATTGGCACAAGTGGGCTTGCAAAATATGGATCCAAGTCTCTTTGTATTCTTTTAAGTTCATTACAGCTTAAAAACTGGAATGATTGAAAAGTGTACAAATATTCCTACCATTTTTTTATTAAATCACACTGCTCTTTGAGAAAATAAGGGCGTCTTTAATAACAAATTGAAGTTTATGAATAAGAGCAAACTTGTGTATCCTGCTAAATTAGTTCCAAGTTTCATGTTATATGCTCCATCTCGAAGGATCAAATGGATTTTGTTAGGAAGAATTTCCCAATTATTCATCGTAATTTCAAAACTCTTAGTGATTTTAATTCCAGAATGGGAACCTGGGAAATACTTGCAATGGAGTACACAGTCCATTTATTTAAACTCGCTGGCCAGTGAGTAATTAAAGAAATAAATGACTCGTTTGAATTATTTTCTCTATGTATCTGTAGTAAATGATATCCTGATCAACCTTAGAGAACTTCTCGAATTACTGCTGATCATAATTTCCCTGTATGAAGTTGGTAACATCTTCTGCAAAATATTTTCTACTAGGGATAAGATATTTTGGCTGAAGATGGGCAATAAGTTCTATAAGAATCCCTGCTCTTCAGTGACTATGAATGGCTGGTTACTCTTGCGATAAAATTCATTATTTTCTGTGATTTAAAGGGTCATTGATAATAAATCTTTTTTTGGAGAAGAGAAGCTCTCCTCAAAGCGCTCACTTACTCACGGCTTGGATCTATTGTTCTTTTGTGGTTTCTTTTGTTCTAGAAAATACAAGACTACTCCTTTTTATTGCTATATTTTTATGGACTTCCAGGATTTTACTTACGATTATGATTTTCCATATGTTCATGAAGTGGTGTTGTACTAAATGTAAGATTTTATGATGACAGTTCTATAAAGTGTTTTTGCATTCTTATAGTATCGATGTTTCATAAGAAATTCCGGTTCCGACCGGAATTTATTTTGTATTCATTTAATTCGGTTTCCGGCCAGACTGTAAATTTGTTTTCGGGTACTTTTTAATATATATATATATATATATATATATATATATATATATATATATATATATATATATATATATATATATATATATATATATATATATATATATATATATATATATATATATATATATATATATATATACTAACCTAATTAGTAATCGCTATCTGAATCCTCCGAAGAGGAAGTTACTGTTAACAGACTGCTTGTTTGGTTGGTAAGCCTCGCAACAATCTTTCTTTATAGTTAGAAAATTTTCTTTTAATAATAAACTCTAACATAACCTTTACTTAACGTATATATAATGTAATTTATTTTTATATTTATAATTTATTTCACTCTGCATTGTTAAAAAAAAAAAACACGCATGTGGCACCAAGAGAGCTTTCAACACTTTATTCGATTACGTAGATTTTTAAAAAAAATTGACTTGAGCTTAACTGGAGGCAGATAATCGACATGAGCCATATATATATATATATATATATATATATATATATATATATATATATATATATATATATATATATATATATACTTATATATATATATATATATATATATACATGAGCGCCGTTATATGAAAAATTTCGGGGGGGGCAAATTTTATATATATATATATATATATACACAATTACCATATCTATCTTGATATATATATATAGATATAGATATATATATATTTATATATCTTCTTCTTCTTGCTATAAATATATATATATATAATATATATTTATATATAAATATATATTAGATATTTATATATATATATAGAAAAATATAAAAAGTTATATATATATATATATATATATATATATATATATATATATATATATATATATATATATATATATATATATATATATATATATATATATATATATATATATATATATATATATTTTCTTATAAGTATAGTTTTTTCAAATGTTTGTAAAAAAAAAATGATAATTCACACAGCCCAATATTTATAAATATTTCATAATTTACGAAAAGTTTTATTTCAAAATGAGTATAACTAGTAAAAAGTCTTATATTATTAAAGAGTGTTTCCTTTTAGTATGAAAATGAAATTTAATATTTCTTTTTTTCTTTCTTGAAATCAGTTATAATATCTTCTATCAGTTAGATGTTTGGGCAGTGAAGAAGGTGTTTTTGATACTGATTAACATAGGCTTGTGTTCATTAACAACACTGAACCAGTTGGCATGTAGTTGGCACAGTGGCAGTTGCTAAATGACCTTTCAATTGCACAAAAGTAGTTGATGGAAGTGTGGAAAGTACTTTGATAGCTTGTGGAAACTGTTGAGAAAAATGTACAATGATTTTGTAGTAATGCGCTGTAACTCATTTTCTTATCTATTTGTTCCCTATCTGAATCATTCCAGAAATTAAACAAAGATTCTGCTTCACCAATTAGGTTGTCAATATTATTTTCAGTTATAATGAGTTCAATTTTTTTTTTAAATATTGGGATTTGGTTAATTTTCTTGTTCCAACTGAGTGCATAATGCAAGGAAAGTTCAATGTTATATTGTGTTCCGAAAATTTGAAACTCAGAGATGAAATGAGAGAATCAAGGTAAAGTATAAATAGTGCAACTCTGAAGCAATCCTCAGCAAAACTTTTTGATGTCCCTGAGGCTGGAATTCCTTTGGATACTGCACTTGGAAATGAAAAAACTTGGCAAAAATTCTTGGATTTTTAAAAAATTCCTTTAAAAAGAGACTGCATTATTTTCATTTCCATCAGTTTTTAAAATATTTAAAAGTTTTTCTATGTGATAATGAACCTCATCCAAATTTATTACTTTAGTTTGATGAATATTTCCTATAGGCTCCAAATATGAACTATATTTCGTCATGATTATTAAACAGATGAGAAATGCAGGACTTCCTGCTGATGATGAAAGCTGACATGCTGCAGTTCGTGTGGCTTGCGTTACATCTGGATCAGATGAGAGATTTTTTAATGATAATTTTATTTGGCTAAAATGTTTCTTAAAATATTCTAGTTGATTTGTACTTGGCAGACCATCGTGTTTCGCATAGCAATAGTATATTAGCCACCAAATTTCTGCGCGACATTTTTTCACGGAAAAATTTTATAAATTATTTTACTATTCCAATAGTGTGTTTCAAAATTAAGGAACAGTATTTAGGTCATTAATTATTAAATTGGAAACGATAGGAACAACAATGAAAAAAATTTGGTTTTAGGGTACTGATCTCTTATTAACTTCTGAACTCCATTTTCTTTGCCAGTCATGGTGGAGCACCCATCAAACCAAGTCCAACAAACTTACTCATATTTAAATTGTAAATATCTCGTGTAGTAGACAATATAGCTCTGGCTATATCTTCAGCTTTAAGTTTTTTAAGAAGAGTAAAGCCTAGAAATTCTTCACGTACATTGAGATCCTTATCAATGAAGCGAACACCAATTGATAGCTGTTCTGTTCCGGATATGTCTGCTGCCTCGTCTGCTAAAAGAGAGAAATATTTACAATTGTTTACTTCATTCAAAATTTGATTACATATCAACTTTCCACAAATAAATATAAGTTCATTCTGAATCATATGTGATGTGTATTTAGCTTTTACTCCGCTTGATTTCAAATGTTCCACAAGAACAACATCTCCAGCTTTTACTCTGAATTTGAGCAAATCGGAAAAATTGACGGTATCTGCAGTGCTACCTCTAATAGCGACATCATAAATGCAACAAAATATTAAAGTAGAATTTATAGGTGCCAATTTTAGATTAAATTTTTTTTTTAATATATAAGGGCTCCAGCAACATGCAGTTGCTCAGTTATAACACGTTTATTTTATATTATTCGTTTTAAATTCCTTGCTACCACAATCTAATAATTAGATTGTGCTGCTACTGAGGCATCTTTATGCCATTCTGAATTTGCATGGACTTTAGCATATGAATGCATGTCTTTATATTTTCTAAAATTTTCTAAATGGTTTTACAATAAAGGAGCCAAATATGTCTCTTTTGGTAGAATGTCTAAATAAATACACAATCTGAAAACGACCCTTTCAATATATTAGAATACGCTAGCCAAAATTATGGAATCTAGCTATTAATCATAAAGGAAGAGTTTTCCTCTTTAACATCTTTAATTATACATAATTGGTGGTTTGTACGGTTTTGTTAATGTCAAACTTTAATCTTAATATTGATTCCAATTATGTAATTTCAATATCCATTACATTTTCCTCTTGGTACCTTCATATCCCAAGTAACAGCTTTTCTTTAAATTTAATATCAATGACAAGATTGACTGTACCACTTGAATTATCATCAATATTACTAGAACCAGCACTAAATGGGTTCGTAGTTTGTTCAATCCCAAATGAATAACTTTATCAATCCTAGGCCTTTTAATTTTAAGCTTATTCATATTTTTCAGTATTACTTTGTCCAGATAATAATAATAGCTATTTTTAACCACCTTCACTACTTCTTTCGACTTCTCAAGCACACAAGCAGTTACTTCTCTCTTCCCAGGACTATTTGCAAATTTTTTTCCATTAACAGTCCTCAATATCTCATCGTATAGTTCCTATTAAGATGTAGAGCAAATAAAAAGCTATTATGCGTCTAAAGTCTTAATGCCTGGTTTAAAAAAAAAAATACATACAATTCAGAATTATTTTCAAACGTCTTACGATTCTCTGATTGGGGCAACAACAAATGCATGGATGGAGGTATACATGAGCGGCATTACAAGTCTGGCCAGGGTAGGCATGGCCCTCCCCTACATTTCCAACCACAAAGTATCTCAAGATAAAAAAATAGGCTTTTCGTATATATATATATATATAATATATATATATATATATATATATATATATATATATATATATATATATATATATATATATATATATATATATATATATATATATATATATCCGTTTAGCCGTGATCTTAAAAAAATTAATTGTGGAAATTTCTCATGAGATTCAAAACCTAGGGGGGGCCATGGCCCTACCCTGCCCCCCATAACGGATATATATATATACCGTATATATATATATATATATATATACATATATATATATATATATATATATATATATATATATATATATAATATATATATATACCGTATATATATATATATATATATATATATATATATATATATATATATATATATATATATATATATCTTAACATATATATATATATTCTTAACTATATAACTCTTTATATATATATATATGCCGTATATATATATATATATATACTTATATATATATATCAACTGCTTATAACATATATATATATATATATAAATAATAACCATATATATATATATATATATATATATATATATATATATATATATATATGCGTATACTATATATATATATATATATATATATATATATATATATATATATATATATATATATATATATATATACTTCTATATATATATATAATATATATATATACATATATATATATATATATATATATATATATATATATGGATTCATTATAAGCAGTTGACTCCGTTAATATTAGGTTAGGTTAATTTAGGTTAGGTTACCCAAAATTTTAATGTATTTACCCTAAAATTATTAAATTAACGATACATTAATTATTGATTTTCGCTCCTGGTAGAAACTGCTTAAAAATAGCATATATATATATATATATATATATATATATATATATATATATATATATATATATATATATATATATATATATATATATATATATATATATATACTAACTATATATATCTTCTCTTTACTATATATATATATATATATAGGTAAAAGTTACTTAACGGAGACAGCGTAATACTGCAAATTATTAAATGTACTGTATATGAAACTAAAGTTTAAATAAAAATAAACATTATATGGTGCGGAAATTGAAATTAAATTAAAATTTATTTTTCCGATTTTGAACGAGAACTATACGTCGTCTTCGAAAATAAATATGATATACATAGAGGAATAGCAGTGGAGCGTCCGTTTTCTATAATTAGCTTGTTCATTTTTTGGATAACTTTTGAAAATATATTTTTAATATGTGAAATTGATGTAGATTTATTTTTTTATTTGCAATGTAAAAAATAACTTATCCTATCCTAACCTGACCTGACCTAAAAAAAAAAAAAAAATCATTTTCGCACCTAGAAGTTTAGAACATCTATTAATGTATCATAGAGGCTACCTGCGAAAAAAGTTTTTTGATCCAACCTCCCGTTCCGTGTCTCCGTTAAGTAACTTTGTCCATATATATATATATATATATATATATATATATATATATATATATATATATATATATATATATATATATATATATATATATGCTATATATATATATATATATATATATATTATAATGGATTTCCCCTCATCAAAATTTTCTTACTATTCCTTCCTCCTTTTCAATATATTATGTACTTATCATCACCTTCTCCCACAGCAGGATCCTAGTTAAAAGAAAAACACGCACACACGTACATTCTAGAACCTCTCATCGCTCTACGGCAGTGTTTCTCAGTGGGTAGCCCCTGTGGGCGCTGGAGCATAGAGGGGGCGGTAAGGGACCTAGAAAAAAATGAGGGGTGTTGAAGTTATTTAGTAAATTTTAGTTTCATATATCTTTTATACTATATTTTATTTACTATATATATATATATATATATATATATATATATATATATATATATATATATATATATATATATATATATATATATATATATATATATATATGTGTTTATATATATACTATATATATATATATATACCATTGTGTAGTTTTTAAGTTTTGGTAAGTAGAAAAAAAAAATTGGGGGGCGCTGAAAAATAATTGATTTTCAAAGTGGGCGGTAGCCGAAATAGGTTTGAGAGTCTATGCTCTACGGGAATATAGGAGTAATCGTGATAAATGTTATGTACATTAGAAAGGCAGCTCTCTCTCTCTCTCTCTCTCTCTCTCTCTCTCTCTCTCTCTCTCCTCTCTCTCTCTCTCTTATCAAAACGTTCTTGAACTCACGAATTACTTTTATTCTACACACTAATACAAAACGGAAAACTTGAGGCAATGAACCAAAGGGGAGTCCCCTTACCCGTGGAGTGGAGTGGAAGGGTTTACTCATTCCGCGAAGCGCATATCACAATATTTAAGAAAGAGAATATGTTCAACCTATCCTCTGCACATCTGTTATATTAAATAAGTATCGTCAACTCAAGTTGCGTTTTTTTTTGTTTTGTTTTTTTTGAAAATATATGACCTATATTAATAATAAAAATTATAAAAAGTTTTTGCAAAAATTTATTTTGATTTCTATTAGTTGCTAGTTTTTGTTAAATGCCTTCAGAATGTGTGGGTCGGCTGTGAATTAAAGACTTTATACACTACACTTTTAGTCTCTTCATCATTATCATCAGAGAATGGGCAATGAAGACAATTAATAATCAGTTTTCTTTTAAAGTAGCCTCCTGTGTTTTATTCAAAGATGCTTTGACTCGTTTTTCCTCATAACAACATTGGTCTATGTAATGATTGTAGTTTTAGTTGTTCAGTGGACTAACAGTGATTTTCCCACAAAGAAATGTGAAAATTATTATTATTGTCTTAAGAAAATCTAATCATTTTAAATCTGAATATGATTGTATGCCATTTAAATTGGTCCATGACAGCTTTGTATCTATACAAGTCCAATTTTCATTTAACTTAATATTAAAAATAGGCGATACTAGCAAAGTATACAATGACAATATCTTTCTAACTATAAAAAAATAACAAATAGAAATTGAATAACGTAAGGTTTTCTTTCAGCAAAGCCTCCACTCCACTCACAGGCAACAAGTCTTATCTCGAAAAAAGGAACATTAATAACAAAAATACAGACACCAATCCCTAAAAATCAATGAAAAAAAAGTAAAAATGTTTGTTAGTTGTTCCCATCCCCAAACATAAAAAGCTGATGATACAAACTCTGCATTAAGAGTGATTACTATCCAATGATGTATGTATAAATACCCAAAATGGAACTTACCTCTTTGTTGATGTTGTCTGAAAGAGATCCTATGAGTTTTACCTTCCTCACAGCATTGCAGGCGGTAGCATCGAGAGACCTGTCACAGCAAGAGGCAGGGATCGTGTACATTTCGAGGGCACTCGATATACCTATTTCAATAGCACTCCGATCATTGTTCGGATTATTAAATCTAGCATGGGCCCAATCGTCTGATCCAGCAGCTCCACAACACTGTAGTTCATACTGCATCGTATCCATGGCCTTCGTTTTAATGTCATTATAGCCATAGTAGTTTTGGAATGACGAACGGAATGAGCTTATAGTGATTTCTTTGAATTTGTCTGTGTTGCTGTAAATCCAGGAACAGGCGGCAACTTGACCCGCAAACAGAACAAGAACCAGAGCAAAGAACTACAATAGAAACAATATTGGAAGTTAGTTTATATACGGATTAATTTAATATATAATCACTTGTATATATATATATATATATATATATATATATATATATATATATATATATATATATATATATATATATATTATATATATATATAATATATATATATATATATATATATATATATATATATATAATCATCAAATGGGGGATAAAGAGCTACAGGGGTAAAAGTAGTCACCCACACCAGCAAATTTGAAATTAAAATTTTTTTGAAGGAAACCATTTATTTTCCCGAACATTAACTTTTTGGGTACAATAGTAGTAATATTTTAAT
Source organism: Trachelipus rathkii (assembly GCA_015478945.1). NCBI lineage: Eukaryota > Metazoa > Arthropoda > Malacostraca > Isopoda > Trachelipodidae > Trachelipus > Trachelipus rathkii. The sequence continues at coordinate 10,700 of JABUQX010003861.1, read as the reverse complement.
ATTTTGTATAAAATAAATCTAAAAAATAAAAACTATAACTCAAAAATATTTCCCACTTTTCAGGCAAGTTTAACGTGAAAATTAAAAAAAAAAAATTTCTAAGGTTTGCACAAGACGATATAATTGAGATTAAAAAAAAAAAAATAAATTAACAGGAGAAACTAAATTTCAAAAGTGTTTTCATATATATAATAGTTAATTTTCATTTTAGTTTTCAAAATATTAACATTTTTCGAGGTTGGGGGATAAAGAGCCACCACGCTGGGGAAAGGATTTTTTTTTAGATTTTTTATGTATTTGCATTTATTTTGGTATTTACACGTATATTGTTATTATTATTATTATTTTAAATTTCATGAATTTAATATATTTTGATACTTAATTAAATTTTTTTTATTATTATTATAGATGCCCAGAACATCCAAGAAAGGAAGGTGTCCTACTACTCCTATACCCCTAAGAGGACATGATGAAAGCAGTTGTGGATGTACAAGAGGGTGTTGGTATCAAGCAGAACTCACAAATGTAAAATATGTAATTTATACAATTTTTTATTTTTATTTTTGGGGATGAATATGTTATTTTATTATTCTTAGTATAGATAAATTTCATTTTTACAATTGTAAATTTTAGTTAAATTTTTTTTAAAAATAAAAATAATTTTTTTTATACATTTATGCTTGTAATGAAACTAATAAAAAATACATGTTTTTTTTATCTAATTTTTTTAATATGCTCTACCATACTTGTACCACTGATATTATTAATAAGCATTATTGAATAGCCCTAACCTAAATAATATGTAGTGACCCCTTTTTCCCAATGCAAATGGCTTTTTCCGCACAAAAATTTTTTTTGACACATTTTCAAAAATTTCTAAAAACATTAAGGTGCATATTTCCAAAAACTTTCTTAAATAAAAAACATTCAGGAAGGTCTATATCTCTCAAAGAAATCTTGATCTTAGTTATTCAGTTATATCAGATAATGATGATTTTTGATCCTTTATCAAAGGTCAAAATTTTGACATTTACTCTTTATCCCCCATTTGACGGTATATATATATATATATATATATATATATATATATATATATATATATATATATATATATATATATACTATATAACATATATATATATATATATATATATATATAACATATATAAATATATATATATATATATATATATATATATATATATATATATATATATATATATATATATATATATATATATATATATATATATATATATATATGCTACCTAAAATTCCTATATATATATATATATATATATATACTATATATATATATATATATATATATATATATATATATACTATATATATATATATATATATATATATATATAGTAAAAGGAGGAAGATCGGCAAGCGGAATTAAACAATGAGAAAATCAGACCGTAATGTCAGGTTTTGAGGGAGACCGGAGTGCTACTTCCGGTTCAACACTCTAAAATGCGCCCCTCCGTTTACTTCTGCCTGGCGTCTTACCTTTGCTATATATAACATATATACTGCTGCTGCTATATGCTGCTGCCCACTGCTGCTGCTGCTGCTCTTTCTGCTGCTGCTCTTGCGCCAACTATGCCTTGCCCATGCCTTATGCCCACCGCCTGCCTTGCCTGCTGTATACTCCATATACACCTTATATATTGATTCTGTGTGGTGAATCTGAAGGGTTTGAGAAGATTGGTAGAGATTTGAGTATGTAAAGGGGAGGGGCCACAGAAAGTAAAAGGTAGATAAGGTAAGGTTGTAGTTTGTGAAGAGTGGGGATATCCCTCTCAGTGTGAAGTTATGTTAGATGGTGAGCAGCTGGAACAAGTGTCTGAGTTTTAAATATTTGGGATGTGTTGGATGAGAAGGAACGGATGATGTAGTGTAGTAGGAAAAATTGTGAATGGCAGGAAGGTGGTTGGTGCAATTAAATCGTTGGTAAATGTAAAGGACTAATCTTAGGTGCGCTAGGGTCTTACATGAGGTATGTTGTTACCTGTGTTATTGGCATAGTAGTGAGACTATGGTGGAATAAGAAGTATAGATCTAAAGTTCAATGTGTTCAGATGGACAATCTTAGGGTGGTGTTAGGTGTGAGGAATTGGTAAAATGAGGAATGAACATATTAGAGTTGTGTGGTGAGCGAAGAAAGAGAGAGGGGGGAGGAGGGTAAAACGAGGAAGGCCAAATGAAAGTATGTTTGAGATGGTTTGGTCATGTGGAAAGGATGAATGATGTCCGGTTGGTTAAGCGGATGTATAGTGGTGAGTGTGTTAGAAATCGACCCGGTTGGGAGACCCGAAGAAAAAGTGGACCGAGTCAGTAAAGAATGTTTGCAGGAGAGAAATGTGGGTTTGGAGAGGCGAGGAGAAAGGTGCATGATAGGAGAGAATGGCGGGATGTGTTATAAGGGGGTATGGTTGTGGCCCACCTGGGCCAGGGATGAACCCTACACTTGACGACTTACCATAGTGTGGATCCGTCGCGGTCCCATGAAGCTCTAGGGTGGATTTTCTGATTGCGGTGAGTTCTTACTAATTAATGGTACAGAGGGGCAGTAAGGCTGGGCTTTCTTTTCAACATTTGTCATGTTTTCCTACCTTTTCTTTTCCGATGCTTGTGGCGCACCTTACTCCCAATAAAAAAAAGAAAAAAGAAAGAAGAAAAAAAAAAAAATATATATATATATATATATATATATATATATATATATATATATATATATATTAAACATATATATATATATATATATATATATATATATATATATATATATATATATAGATAAATAAATATATATATACTATATATATATATATATATATATATATATATATATATATATATATATATATATATATATATATATATATATATATATATATACTGCACTTAATATATATATATATATATATATATATATATATATATATATATATATATATATCAGGCTTGGGTTCAAGTACTTGTACTTGTACTTGGACTTAAGTACATATTTTGGAGTACTTGTGCTTGTACTTGCATTTTCAGGTGTAGTAGAAGGAATTATAGCGAAACACCTGGTCTAGGAGTAGGAGGAACCAAGGTGGGATTCAGGCTGGGAACCTGACAGATGGTAGTTGTGCTCACCTTGGTTTAATAACTTATCATTAATAGCCAGTTTCATGAGAAGTAAACTACAAACTTCTTCTCCGCAATATACTTACAGGTATAACAATAAAACAAATGAAATAGAAAATAATAGGATGGGCTGGAAAGGCATACGTATATTTCATAAGGAAGGGTAGCTCTCCCCCCACAATACGTCACAGGCCAGAAACTCACACAACTTCCCAGACCCCACTCCATAGGTAGGTTGTGGATGTGGCCTCAGAACATCCTCCCGGAACTTCACTTGGAGTCCAAGTTTATACACTAAAGTGCAGGACAGCATACTACACTGGTTTGTCGAATTTCGGGTCCACCAACAATTAGCAGCCCGGTCAAAGGCAAAAAGGGCCAATTTTCATCTAGTACCCTCATCCGTGAAGCAGAAGTTTGAGGTGGGTTGAAAACCCATGCGGAAAGAGGGACCGGAAGGACGAAAGGGCTGTGATAGGAAAAATGGGTGGACAAATTCTTTCAAAGAGGGAAAGTAAGTAAGAGGTATGAAAAGGGACTGGGGAGGGAGAAAAAAATAAATAAATAGATAGATAGATAGACAGAAATTGCGATGGAGAAAGAGGATTGAAAGACATAGATAAATGCGAAAAATGAAAGCAGAGAAAGAAGACTAAAAGATTTCATATGTGACAAATGCATATACTAATGCTGGGGCCGAAGGAATGCACAAGTCCCCCAAGTATTGGCTCTTGTCAAAATACCATGTTCCAGGTTATTCACCAAGAGTATAACACCAAAACTAGAATCATTACACTCCTGCGGGGATATATATATATATATATATATATATATATAATATATATTATATATATTATATAGTATATATATATATATATATATATATATAATATATATATATATATCATATATATATATATATATATCATATATATATATATATATATATATATATATATATATATATATAAATAAAGCCTATTACGAAACTTACTGTGGCAAGCATGCACTGAGATTCTTGCAGGGCGCCGCAACATCCCAGGAATCCCATTATTGTCATTATAGTTCCAATTCCCATAAGTACAAAGATAGCCCAATTATATCCCTCGACGTCCTTGGCCACTGGTGCTATGATGGTTTCATCGAAGTATATCCATAGCATCGTTCCTTGAAGGAATAAGCCAAGGAGCTGAAAAATAAAAAATACAACAAATTAACCTTCAATATTAACGTACTTTAATTACGACAAATTGAAGAAGAAAAAATACGTCATTGTAATTTTCAATATTTACCGATTCGTAAATGAAATAAAAAAGATGCCAGCAAAATTTTAAAATAATAATAATAATATAGTTACAGATGCTCTTTTAATTGATTAGTAACCTTGTCATAATAATAATAATAATAATAATAATAATAATAATAATAATAATAATAATAATAATAATAATAATAATAATAATAATAATAATAATAATAATATCACAGATGCTCTCTTAATTAATTAGTAACCTTGTTATATAGATGGCATATGCAACTTTAATTAACCGAATGCAAAAATTGCATATATATAAATATATATATATATATATATATATATATTAATAGTATCTATTATATATATATATATATATAATAATATATAATATATATATATTATATATATATATATCATAATATATATTTTCCGCTTTGTCATGTTAGCTTGCCGGTTCGATATTTCCTGAAAAAGTTTACCATCGTTCCCTAAACCGGCTCCAGATCACCACTATATATATAATATATATATATATATATATATAATAATAAATATATATATATATATATATATATATATATATATATATATATATATATATATATATATATATATATATATATATTAGGGATGTACCGATAGTATCGGTATCGGTATCGGTAGTATCGGACATTTTTGATGGTATCGGTATCGGTTAAAATAGCCAATACTTCTTACTTTTTGGGTGAAAAATTATGAGAAACTTTTATAGATTCATAATAAAATCTAGTATCGATATAGATAGCTAGTACCAAGTTATGATTTTTTTTTTCCATCGATTTCCTTTTTAACTTAGATTTTTAGCGTTTCCAACTTGGTCTTTAGCGTAAAATTTTACCTATTTGGACAGCCATTATTATAATTTATACAGATTTATCTACTTTTTAGTTGATCAATAGTACCTATTTTTTTTTTTTTTTGTACGCAATTTCGTGAGAGCGTGTGAGTGTGTGAGTGTTTTTAAACTTTCTGCATTATTCATATTTTAGATATTTGCTGTAAATAGGGTTTATCGTTTTAAAATTTAGGTTAGCGTACGAATAAATTTTCCTCATTTTTCCTTTGGTGAAGGATTTTCTGTTTCTGTCTTTTTTTTTTGTTTTATTCTGGTTTTTTTTGTGCGTCTGCGTCTGCGTGTATGATAGCAGATTGCACAGGAGTGGCTTTGTTTTGTCTTTTCCAACATCCATGGCTTTGTCTCTAACTCTGCATCCATGGGAAATACTACCTCTCAAACTTCCTAAACCTAATTTTTATGCTCTTGTCTGGAGAACCCAGATAGGCTAAGGAATTCATCCTTCACTCGTTATAATATATCCAACTATAACTTATTTTATAATTCCCGTTTGAAGGGTGGAGTATGCTATGTAAATATAAACATTCCCATAACACGTCTCGAGAATCTTGAATCTCCTAACTTCGATGTCTTGTGGCTTAAAATCTTCTTCCTTCTACTACAATATTCATATGCTTCTGCTACTGTTCTCCTAACAGAACAGATTATTCATGCCTTTTTTTAGATTACCTTATACTTCTCACAAGGACTGTTATAATCTTCTCATCCAAATACTGAAGTCCTCCATATTTAGGGGATTTCAATGTACACAAAACGGAATTGTTGGGTTCCTCTCGTACTGATTTATGGGAGGAAGCCGAATTCATTCAGATTCTCGACGATCTGGAGCAACTGATTAAATTACCCTACACAACATTCCGGATCGTCCCAACGATTCTTGAAAACACACTTGACCTATGTTTCAAAACTAGTCCTTCTCTCTATAAAAATACACACCTGCGCTCCTATCGGTAAAATCTGACCACAACCTGTATTATATCACTTAATTTTATACTTTCTCTCTAACATCTCCAATCCTGCCCTATGCGGTTTTTCTGGCACTTGATCGCGGGCCGATTGGGGGGGCATTGCGTTATGCTTCTACGCTAAACTATCAATTGAAGTGACTGCTTTTGACTCTTAAGGAAGCTTCAATCTGCCGCATAAAGTGGTGTAACTGAATGGTTAATGGGAATGAGCAGGTTCATTCCATTTGGACTAATCTTTTTCTCCTCAAAATCCAATGGTTCGATCGTGCTTGTTCCTGGCCATTCATGCTAGAGACAATGCTTATCGGCTGTGGAAAAATCTCGCTCTCCTATCACTCTTGCCAATTTTCATTCAGCTAGAACAAATCGTTGCAGGTATACTCTTCGACGAGCAAAGCGGACTTTCATTAAACGAAATGCGCTGACCTCCTTGGTTCTCCTACTGACAAATCTCTCTGACCTCTTGCCAAAAACATCTCTAAACAACATCTGTTTTAAATCATCCTTTCCTCCTTCTTATTCGCTGATGATTCTTTACTGTTAATACTCAACTGAAAAAAGGCCAATCATCTCTTTGGACTACCTATTTTTTTACTCTAAATTACACCCGGACGATTCTGGATTCCCTCTTCCTCACTCCTTCTCCTCTCATTGTGTCCTATGCCTATATACCTGTCATGGAATCGGGTGCCATGAGCATCCCTGAAATCTTTTGACGTTAAGGAAGGCGAGGTGGCCCGAGATGGCATTCTCTCCGAGTTTTGAGGATAAGTGTGGCATGTCCGTGCCTACCACCACCCCTCGTTCAAACTATATCAGCTATGCCTCAATCTAGCACTTTCCCTCAGTGTTGAAGCGCGCATATGTCCAACATTTTCCGAAAAAATGATGCTGCTCTGATACTTCTAACTATCGTCCTATTAGCTCTCCCTTGTATTCTTTCTAAGATCTTTTAAAAAACCTTCTCAACTCTCACTTCTTAGATCATTTTGGGATTCTCTTTCCCTTCTTTCTGATTACAGTACAGCATTCAGATCTCGAAGAGGTACTGGGTGCTAGGCTCTGCCGAAACTGACAATTTTATGGTTTTCCGCCTTAGATCCGCCAGTAGACTTCTGTGGTGGCGCTTGATATATCAAAGCATTTGACCGGTATGGCATGCGTTCACTGCTGCTCTCCAAGCTTCCCCTCCTTTGGGTTTCCTTATCTTTCTCTTTGCTTTACTTATGTCTACTTTCTGTCAAATCGCTCAATGTCGTCTGTTGTTGATGGGGCAACTTTTCTTTCTGCAAATAGTGGTGTTCCTCAGGGTTCTTGTTTTATTCTCCTACTTTTTTCCTGCTTTTCATCAATGATCTTCTCACCTGCACATCTAACTCTATCCACTCTATGTCGATGACTTGACCTTCATTCTTCAACTTCGTATCAATTCTGTCCCTACTTTTATACTAGAATTGGCCTCTCGCTTAATCTGTTTCCGATTCTATTCTCGCCAATCTGGGATAGAATTTCAGGGTGTCGTCTCAAGCTTGTGAAATTTATTAATTCTTTAAAACCCAACTTACTACAAATCTCATACTTCTTCTTAGACACTTAAACTTTTCTAATCTCTTATCGACGGTATCTCTCGTACTCTCCTTTGTTTGACAAATAAAAAATTCCTTAGGCCTTAACATAAACAAAAAAACTGTTTTGAAAACCTCAAATCACGATGGTTGCTAGGCGGCCTCAAAGAAATGGGAGTTCTGTTAGAGTGCGAGACTTTTTTCCTCTTCTCAGATTACTCCACCTATACAAGGGTCTCAGCCGCTCTTGCATGGAAGTATGCTCTTATCTGTGGGGGCGGGTAGAAATGCTTCTTGCGTTTCATTCGGCTGTTTTTGGTTAGTGTCGCAGTCAAAGGCCATCAAGATCTTATAAATCTTGTTCTGTACTTTCCAATTTCACTTGACCCTTTATATTTGCGGCCGCGGATGTTGGCTGCTTTGTTATCCTTTGTTCTATTAGGTACTGTAGAGGCAAGGTGCTCGAGGGTGAAACTATTCCGCACGCTGTACCACCACCTGTCTACAAACGCTCCGTCGTAAGCGTAAAGGTGTGTTGCTGGGTTTGTCGGGATAATGAGTTTTGTGTTGATGTTAGTAACTCAAGACTGGTTCGCTGCGGTGCTTCTTTCTTTTCTGCCAACCTCGTTTCTGTGGAATTCTCTTCCATTCATCTGTGTTTCCTACTCAATTTAATTTCCCTCACTTTAAAGCGTGCGTCTATGTGCTCATCTACGTAATTTGCGTTAGATGGATTTTTGAGGCGTTCAACACCCCACTCCTTAATAGGGTTCTGCCGTGAGCGGCGGTGACAACTGTAAAAAAAAAATAAAATAAATAAAAGGTTCTAATAAGGAATTGCTTAAAGCTAGCTGAAACCCACAAGAATGGCACCTCCGACGGTGAACCACCTCTAGAGAATCCATTAAAATAGCATAACCGAGGGCTTGCTCGCTTGACAAAAAAAAAAAGAAAAAAAAAGAGAGAAGAGAAGTGAAGCCGCCTTATTATCAGCAACCCCTGCAACAGCACTGATAGTGACGATGTGGCTTTTCAGCAAATAAACTACTAAAGATGAGGATTTGGATATGTTAGACTTTATTAAGTTTCATGGCCGGAAATTGCATTCCACTTCCAAGGACATTCCACCAGGGAACCTCATTCGTAAAAACTGAAGAACAGTCATCAAGGAGCAAAGATATCAAATTTGCAGTCTGTGAAAGAGGAGATGAAGGCTCTACGAAAACATGAGATGCGGCCTAAGGAAGAGAATCCTTTCATGCGTGGCATGAAAATGGGCAAGGTTTTATTTATTATCAGTGCTTGCAGGCAAATCATTATCAGCACCTCTTCATCAGTCGAGAGAGAGAGCGTATTTATAGTGTAGGCTAGGTAGGAATGTAAACACCCAAAAAGAAACTCTCCCGCCAGATACTAGTGAAAGCTTATGTTTTGCATCACAATTTGTGAATTTTTGAATTTGAGATTGAATGATATCTATCTTAAAGGAGTATTTTATTATGTCAAGTTTTAAGTAATAGCGTTTTTTTATTTTACTTTTCGGCTGATTAATGAGGTCTCTTCTTTCATTATTTTATTCTTTAATTTGTAGCAGTTAAAGAATCTTCTCGTAAATTGTAATCATGTTAACACATAAAAGCTAGTAGCTAAACTTTGTTTAATATTACTTGAAAATGGAAATGGAATATTTTTTAAATAAACCACAAACATAAAAAGTTATTAATATTATATTTGCAATTATTATCCTTAAAGGTACTATTTTAATTTATAAAATAAAATATACTTGGGCAAAACCAATATGAAATATAATATGACTAAGTATGTTTGACAGGAATGAATTCTTGAGTTGCTAGCAGTGCACAAATTGTTCTATATTCTTATTACTGTGTATTTATATATATTAATTCAAAATATCGGTTTATCGGATATCGGCACCTAAACAATTCAGTTTCGTATCGTATCGGCCTCTTTCTGTATCGGTAACATCCCTAATATATAATATTAATATATAATAAATATATATATATCATACTATATATATATATATATATATATATATATATAGTATATATATATATATATATATAATAATATATATAAGGATTTAGGTTTCCATTTTTTATTAATGAGCCATAATAAGACGTTACTGGAATAATGAATTTAATTAAAAACTGTCTTAAGGGACAATTTTTTCTTTTTCTTTTAGTGTTTTAAATTTAATGAACTTGTAAAGAATTTACACATTGTAAAGAACAATTAAAAATTTTTAATTGGCAGGCAAGCTTTATTTAATTTAATGATCATTCTTTCTGATAGCCAATAATGATGGATTATGATAAAGTAATAGTTATGATGATGTGATGATGATTTTAGGAGTGTTAGTAATCGCGATATATAGTATATATATTATATATATATTATATTATATATATATATATATATATTATATATATATTATATATATATATATATTATATATTATATATATATTATATATAATATATATACCGTATTATATATATATATATATAATATAATAATTATACTATATATATATATATATATATATATATATATATATATTATATATATATATATTATGGACAAATACAAATGAAATTTTCACTTAATTTGCACATTTCTGTAGACAAGAACGGACTACTGATAAATCCTTCCATTCCATTGCACTAGGATATATTTCAATTATAAGTAAGAAAATTCTCAATCTATAAATAATATATTTCAATTCTCAAGGATTAACTCAGTATTGAAAATAGAACCGAGAACACACTACAAAAGCACCAAAGATATTTAAAAAAATTATTATAGCCTAAGAATAAAAATACAACTATGCGTTTCATCCTCCCGGG